>VDFB02358134.1:29978846-30036325 GCA_007258455.2 Sequoia sempervirens | reverse complement strand
GGGAGAGAGATAGAATTAGGGTTTAGGTTTGAGGGTATAAGGGTTAAGGGTAGAGAGATATAATTAAGGTATAAGGATAGAGGGGAGATAGGCAGAATTAGGGTAGAGAGAATAAACAAAGAGAGAAAATAAATCTATAGAAAAAACCAACTTTCTCATAACGCAAGCGCATTTTGAAGAAGTAGAGACATGACCATTTCTAGTAAGAAATAACGTGCTCGTGTTATAACATGAGCATATTTTGTATTGCTCTAAGAACAGTAAAAAAAATTAATTTACCCATGAACTCGGCCCACATTCTACATATTCTACTAGTTTTGCATGTGCTTCGATAAAAAGTAGCTTTTTGATGATGTTGTGAAGTGTGCATTCATGTGTTTCACATTCCACCACCTTTTTCATGATCTTTCCACCACCTTTGCAAGGAATAGCAGATTTTTCATGTTGAAAGGCACATAATATCAATTCAAGTTTGAATTCTAGTGAAAACTGATATACAATTGAAGTTTGAAGGGGAACAAGCTTTCAAAATAGTAAAATTGTTGAGGAGTTTGAAGAAAGAATAAGAAACTTAGGCTACATAATTGGGTAGAATTCCTCCATTTGAAACTTTTGTTTTTTAGGTATGTGAAGTCTTTACAAATTTTCTTTCATTATATTATGGATTTCTCTCATTTTTGTTGTTTTGCATATTCCATGTTGATAATTGTTCGTTTGTTATTACAACCTTAGGTTGTCAATGGACATTTTAAATTACACAATTTTATACACTTGTCAATTAAATTTTTAAACCACATCTATAAAAACCAGCTGATTTCATGTTCTATGCTACCAAATTTTCCATACAAGTCTCTAAAAAATTAGAATATACTCTTCCCACATTGATAGCACCGATTTAAAATATTTTGGTTTTCATCTCTATTTCTAAATTACCTCATCAATAAAACTACCTCATCACCTATGATGTCATATATTTTAAATGTTTTCTTGATTAGTCTACCTACAAGGGATTCTAACCCTTCTATCCATTATTTCAAGACTCTTTATTCAAGGATAAGTTAGCAAAATGGGGAAAGTTGCAGCCTATCTTGCAGAGAATCTACAAGAAATAACAAACCATTAAGGGTACTTTGATGCAGTACTAGAGGAAGAAAACAACTTAACTCAATCTCACTCCAGTCAACTTATCAAAACTGAACCAAATCTCAACTTGTCCATTCAATTAGGACTCCTTTACCTTCACAAAACTCATGGATACAAGACATCAAACTGATTTATAAGCACACAATCCCTTAAAAAATTCTCAAACACTTTAAACAACATCAATTTAATTGGTTCAACCCAATTCCCAATTTTGATATATCCAATATGAAAACTTTTCAAAACCAAGCCTATTTAGGCCCTTTTAGGCCCTATCAAAAAGAAACTTATCAATTCCAAGCCTATTTCCACTTCTTAATACTTAAAACATGCAAAAATATCTCTGTAGAACATCAAGGAATCATTCTCCAAACTTACTTCATGATAATTCATCAAACATATATCCTAAACCACCATTCTTGATTGAAAATTAGGACGGTTACATCACTATCATGGAAAGACAGTCATTAAATGGACTTCAAAAACTGAAAAATCACCAAACCAAAACTTGAAATAGATTCAAAATACCCCTAAACACCTTTTAAAAACAATATCTTCAAGAAGGAATCAAAAACCATAAACTTTATTCTTTAATTCTCACTGTACACTATGCTTTTTCCTATTTTTTCACCAAAATATGGCCTAGGGTATCATGATTTTAAAACCTAACTATGACCACTTGGTATGAAAATTTGAGAAATGAAAGAGTACACAAAAACAAACCTTCTTACTTAATTTCAAGTTATTTCATCAGTTAGAATAAGAGAAATGCAATTTCCTTTTAATTATGTTTACCCTAGCAAGGGTTTTGAACCGTCTTCAGTAAACAAGCCATAACTTACTCAAATTTGAATGAAATTGAGTGAGACAAAAATAAGAATGATGTATACTCATAGCTTAATCATTCCAAATGACTATCCCATGAAAGTATGGTTGTACAGGGCCATACAATTCTTCACAATGTTGTTTTACCAGCAAAAATACAAAAAAATGAATATAAAATAGGGTCTCTTTATTTTTTTCTCCATTATTTACATCCCCTCTACCTCTTGCTCAAGGTTCTCCATCAATTGAAATGTTTTCTTGACCATATCAAATGACCCAAACCAGTCTTTCACGTACGTGACTCCTAAACTTCCAAATTTTTCCATTTGTCAATTTTTGCATTTTGACCTTGACAACAATTTTGCAAGATTTTCTTTTTTTCCACTTTTGAATCCCTCAACACCTAAACCCTACAAAATTAAGTAATTACATGCTGAAAAGGTCCACCAAGACCTTGTTGTAAGAACAAAACACCTAGAAACTATTTTGAACTTCTTTTTACAACATTTTACATTTTTGCAAATTGGATAAAACAACCTACCTAAACGTTCATCTAATGACTCAAACACCATGAACTAATATTCATCTCATTACCATGCTATAGGTAAAATTATCCACCATTCCAAAGAAATGAACAAGGAAGAAACTAACAGATGAAGAGCTCAAAACCTTCAAAGAAAAGGAGAGAGAATAGTTGAGGGAATATAATGAAAAGAAGAAATTGGAAACAATTGACGAAAACAAGCCAATTGAAGAGGAACCTCAACCATCAAAAAGAGAACAAAAATTGGAAGCACAAAGGGCATGAATACAACAACATCGTTGTAGGACAGATTTGGATACCGTAGTTGGAGACACACCCTCTACTGAAAGTGAATACAAAGGGGTCACACCATTAAGCACAAGCTAATATGGAGGGACACCATCTACCGCAAATGAATATGGAGGGACACCATCTACCACAAGTGAATATGGTTGGACACCATCCACCACATCTCAAGTTGAGAGTACATCATCACTTGGATTTGGCAAAGAAGGTATGCCATCATCCCCATGTGAACCTAAAGGTATGTCTTCTACTCCAATCTCGATTGAAGGTACACAATCTAGCCCACCTCAATTAAATATTGATGAAATTGCTAATGTTGAGATGTATATTCCTAGGAGAACACCACCTAGAATTTTGTGTAGAAATCCAAAGTATTTGATTAATATTGATGAGGATATTTTGTAGCACATGGAAGGTAAGATTCCAACGCGCACTTGTAGAAGATATACTGATAAGAATTGGAAAATATTCTTTGAAAGGCTAGATGAGACTACAAGATGTAAACTATTTGTTGAAATGATGTGGGGTTTTAAGTATAGAAACATCATGAAGACTCTTGGGTTGAGAACATCAAATGCATCAAGTGAAAAGACTATTTTGAGGAATCTAATGGATGCTTATGAGTGTGTGGGTAAGACCTCATGCTCAAAGGATAGTAATGTCACCCAACGTGTCATTACGTCGACTTTGGTAAGCTATCAAACAAAGAGAGCTCGTCTCATTAAAAAGACCAGTGAAAAAATGAGAATTAGTATAAATTTTTTATCAAAATCCATTCAAAGGTGATAAAGAATTGAGGGAACTAATTCAAATGAATTATGGGCATTCTTGGGGAGACTACCACAAAAAGATAAAAAAATTGTTGAAGCATTAAGAACACTAATTGAAGAGTATTGGAAGAATAACACAAGGTCATCTCTAAATCAAAGGGATGTTGTAAGAAGGAGAACTGGTAGTTTGAACCATGAGCCACATCCAAAGAATTTTTTGGATTTGACTCAAACCCAATTTTTTTTGTAAATTTTAAAATGATTATCCTCAAATTAGTATTTCTCAAAGATTTTTTGAAATTATTAAACCTTTTTCTATCAAGATAAATCACACACACACTACTTTTTGTTGTAGACTACATATTGAATTCTCTAACCATTATGATGTTTATTGTTCTATATGTTTAGATTTGCATACTAATGATGTTTTTCATGATTGTGGCATAGAAGTCCCACCAAAATATTCAAGAGAGTTCTTATCAAAAAAATTATGTGAAATAGAGGATGGCCAAATATTCTATAGGACAATATGCTTGAATGGTTCATGCGAGCAGTGTGGTAGCTTGCAACGAATGCCACTATGTCAACATATGGAAAGCACAGATGAGGTGGGACAAAAACTAGTAGAGTTTGGGACATATAAAACATTGGCATACATTACAAAAGATGGGTCTCAAGCAAAAAGGTGTGATTTGGTTATTCAAAAGATTCCAATGTATTAGTTTATGTCCATGTTTCATGACAATATAGTGTATGAGTATGCAAGGCATAACCATAGAGCCCGATGGCTAGACATAGAATTCAAGCTATGCAAGGAAACCTTTCCAGTTGGTAGCATAGTATCGATGGTTGAATTTGTAGAGAACTACACTCTACAGCCACAATGTGAGGTGCAATCACAATATTACAACTACACATAGGTTTCAATATTTATGCACATAGAATTCATTCATGTAGTTGATAATATATAGCACCAAAGGAAGGTATTGAGGGAGTATCACTTTTATATTAGTGATGATCGCACACATTCTCCAGATTTCATGCAAGGTTGCTTCCATATGTTCTACAGTGATTTGGCTCAGAGGAGCATAGCATACGGTTGGCATATAATATGGTCAGATAACTGTGTAGCACAGTTCAAGAATGTGTGTACTACTAGTTGTGCAGAATGCATCTCACTATAGGTGTTCAACATATGTGGAACTTTTGTGAGGTTCAACATGGAAAGGGAGAGCATGATGGTGCAAGAGAATGCATGAAAAGAGCATTAGCACGAGAAGAGTTAAAGTATAAAGATAGTGCAAAGTTGACAAATGCAAGATCAATGGGCGAGTGGTGTAATGCTTCGATGGGTCTAGGTAATGAAGGTACTTCTTCAATTCATAGATTTTTTTGGTTGATTGATGATACTAACATTGCACCATATGAGGATTGTTGTACACTAACAAGATTGAGTGAGATACACTCTTTCCTTAGCTCAAATGCAGGTTCATGAAGTATCAATACACAAAAGATGGTATGCTTTTGTTCTTCATGTACAATGTAAGCCTTGAATGATTGTGAGTCAGGGGAGTGGGTTGACAAATGGTTGACAAGTTATCTTAGCCCACTTCACATGTATCACCCTTCGATGGCATTGGAACTAACACAGATGGAATCATTGATTGATCTTGACCACGTATTAGATCTAGTTCAACCAGGTAATAAATCTACTTTCTTAGTATTTGAAATTCCATATTGTTATCTTACTTTATACTGTATTCGTAATGTTGACTAATTTCAAGAGATTTGTTGCACATATCAATGCAGGGCATGTTTATTCATAGTTATTGCAGATGAAGACAACAAAGAGGGAACAAACTATTACTTGTGTCATTGTGTTGAGGCCAAAAATAAATTAGAGGCCCCATTTATAGATGGAGAAAACATCGAATACCCTACAGGCTCAGTTGTTGTTACTGGAACATGGCTTAGAAGGTACCCACATAAGTGTGTTAAACATTGGCTATTTCAGGACTTTGACATGCATCATAAGATTCTTCATTTCTCAAACCTTGTCTTGGCATCCAATGTTTATTTGACCAAATATGGTGGTAGACCTTTGAACAAAACCTTGTGGAAGGTCCATGAGTCTAACCATGAGGCAATACTTGACACAATAAAGAGTAGAGCAGACCTAGATGGTTTGTTGGATTAATTTGTAAGTATATGCAGATTGGTTCTTATTAATTTTATACTTGTATGCACATTAATTTGTTTGATGCCAATACTATCATCTTCTTTTACTTTTCCTATTTGTAAGTAACATGCTAAACATTGATTGGTGTCCCTTGCAAAAAATGCAGATTTATGAGCTATCCAAGAGAATCTCAACCAGAAAAGCAATGCAACATCCTTATTTTGATGATCTTGAAAAATTTCAATTACGATTTTAAGCCATTACAAAAGTGCGTGAGAAGCTTGGTAAGAGAATTTCAAGTTATTCATTTGAAGTTAACTTTATCATGAGCACCTATGATGTAGACATTATAAGAGCATCTCAAATTTTAAGTTATTCTATTCATTAGAGGTGTTGTGTGCAATAGGTATCTTGGAACTCCCAGTGAAGATGTATGACTAGGAGAGACTAAGTTGAGAGATTGGCATGCCTATATGTAAGTTCCTTCCATATATTTTCATTTCATTTCCATTTTGGATGCTCTTTCTTTGTCTTCTTTTACTTTGCCTATCTATAAGTAACTTGCTAAACATTGATTGGTGTCCCCTTGTAGAAAATGTAGATTTATGAGCCATCCAAGAGAATCTTAGCTAGAAAAGCAATGCAACATCCTTATTTTGATGATCTTGACAAATCTCAATTATGATTTAAAGCCATTATAAAATAGCGTGTGAAGCTTTGCAAGGGAATCTCAAGTTACTCATTTGAACTTAACCTCATAATGAGCACCTATGATGTAGACATTATAAGAGAATCTCGAATGTATGAGTGACATTGTAAAAGATCCATGAGAACAAAGAGCCTAAGGCATTGTAATGATATTTACTTGTACTGAGATTTACTGAAATAATGAAATTTGGTGCAAGGGCACCATGCTTATTGAGCAAATTTGGTTCATGGAAGTCTTAAGTTAGTTTTGTGTTTTGAGTTTTGTCAATTGAATAAGGTCATATTAGAATAATTTATAATGTAATAAGTCATGTTAGTTGGTTTTGGGGTCATTTTGGAGTTCATATTGCATATTTGTAAAAATGACATATAATTGCATAAATTGAAAAGTTTTCAATGTGAAAAAGTGCAAAAAAATGTAAAATTGAAGTGATTTTGATAGTAATATAGGGAGGCAATCAACTCACTTCCACAATAGAAAAGGATTCCAACCTCCTTCCTTCCCTCAAAACTCAATCTTGGCTTATTTTCAACTTTGCACCTAGTCACTCTTGTAGGTCTGCAAACCTAGTTTTCCCACCTTAACTCTGAGAATTCCTTAACAACCCCTACAACAAACCACCATTTTAGGCACCCATTTAATCCTTCTTCAACATACATTAAACCCTCATAAGACTCTTTTGGATCATCTTTCACCAAACAAGTAACCCCCATTTATTCTTCCTATCATACAAAAACTACCATTGGGCAACATTAACTAGTCTACCAAACCACCAATTCCTCCACTTTTAGGGCATGATAAGCCCTCTAACATAACAAACCCCAAAACCCTCTTCTTTCACAAATTAGGCAATGGTTTATTGAACACCCATACTCCAAACCTTCCCATAGCCAACCAAAGCCTTAAACACCTTCAAAAAGATTTTCACAAGCTTAAAAGTTCAAGAGATATCGCTGCCCCCAAAGATTTCTTCAAACCCTAGCTCTAAACCACCATTTTCCACTAAAAAATGCACCATTTGACATCTAGGGCATCACCTAAAAACCCTTTATTCACCTCCCTTGCACAAAAAAATTTCACACAAGTTTTATAAACCTAGCTAAGCCTTTCCATCGAGTTACAAAAGCATACAGTGGGTGGAAGGCTTAATATGACATTTTAATACACTCAAAACCCTTAAAATAGGGTATATAGACTAACCCTCAGTAATTGGCTTCTAAAATGCACAAAATCACTTGAAATCCAACCAAACCAAAATGAAAATAGAGTTAAGTCTTCTTCCCACCTAATTCCATTGAAAATAGAGCACAATTGCTCTGAGCTATGTTCAACCGACTTGATCCCTTAAGGGTCCAAAGTGCAAAAGGGTGGCAATCTTTGATAGGGTATTACATGGAAACCATGGCACTTAAAAAATCTTAGTCTAAACTTACTAGATCACATTGGGCCCCTCTACAATAACCTCTATCATTTTTTGTTATCTCAGAGTGGTTTTCCCGTGGTGTTTAGTTTTCACTTGATGGAAAAAGTGTCAAATGCAAGCAGTGCAAAGTTGCAAAGTGGTGCAACTTTCATTCTACAACTCGTGTGACCAAAAAGATTGTTCCAATGCATTCGAATGGGTATTTTTGCACTAGACATGGTCGTCTTTTGCACCCAAACATGTGGAATCGCTTTGAGCTACGTTCAACCAGATTGATCTCTTAAGGGTCCAAAGTGCAAAATGGTTGCAAACTTCAGCATACTATTACTCAGATACCATGACACTTAAAAACTTCTTGTTTGATCCTATGGGATTGCATTGGGCCACTCTAAAATAACCTCTCTCAATTTTTTCTATCTTGGAGGCATTTTCCCAAGGTCACAAATTTTCACTTGGAAAAAAAGTTGTCAAATGCAGGTAGTTGAAAATTGCAAAGTGATGCAACTTTCATTCAACAGCTCGTGTGACCAAATGGATTATTCCAATGTGCTCGAATAGGTATATTTACCCTAGGCATGGTCCTCTTTCTTACCCAAATATGTGGAATAACTTTGAGCTATGTTCAACCAGATCAATCCCTTAAGGGTCTAAAGTGCAAAATGGCTGCAATCTTCAGCATGTTGTTACTTGGAAACCATGATGCTTAGAAAACTCTCATCTGATCCTATGGGTTCATTTTGGGCCCCTCTACAATAAACTCTCTCTATTTTTGCTATCTCGAAGGAATTTTTCCATGGTGGTGAATTTTCAGTTGGGGAAAAAGTTGTCAAATGCAAGTAGTTGAAAGTTGCAAAGTGGTGCAACTTTCATTTTGTAGCTCATGTGATAAAAAAAACTATTCTAATGCATCCGAATAGGTATTTTTACACTAGGAATGGTCCTCTTTCGCACCCAAACATGTTGAATTGCTCTGAGTTATATTCAACTAAATCAATCCCTTAAGGGTCCAAAGTGTATAATGGCTGCAAACTTCAGCATGTTGTTACTTAGATACCATGATGCTTAGAAACTTCTCATTTGATTATATGGGATTGCATTGGGCCCCTCTACAATAACCTTAGTTTTTTTCTATCTCAGAGGCATTTTCCTGTGGTGGTGAATTTTCACTTGGGCAAAAAGTTATCAAATGCAAGTAGTTGAAAGTTGCAAAGTGGTGCAACTTTCATTCTACAGATCATGTGACTAAATGGACTATTCCAACATGGTCCTCTTTTGTACCCAAACATGTGGAATCGCTTCAAACTACGTTCAACTAGATTGATCCCTTAAGGGTCCAAAGTGCAAAATGGTTGCAAAATTTAGCATGTTCTTACTTAGATACTGTGATGCTTAGAAACTTCTCATCTAATCCTATGGGATCGTGTTGGGCCTTCTACAATAACTTCTCTCATTTTTTGCTATCTTGGAGGCATTTTCCTATGGTGGTGAATTTTCACATTGGGAAAAAGTTGTCAAATGCAAGTAGTTGAAAGTTGCAAAGTGGTGCAACTTTTGTTCTCCAGTGATTGTGACCAAATAGTCTATTCCAACACGTCTAAATAGGTATGTTTATGCTAGGAATGGTACTCTTTCACACCCAAACATGTGGAATCGCTCTGAGCTACGTTCAATTGGATCAATCCCTTAAGGGTCCAAAGTGCAAAATGGATGGAAACTTCAGCAAGATGGTTGGATTAGAAAATTGTTGCCTAATCCTATTGGATCACGTTGGGTCCCTCTACAATAACCTCTCTAAATTTTTTCTATCTTAGAGGCATTTTCCCATGGTGGTGAATTTTCACTTGTGGACAAAATTTTCAAATGCAAGTAGTTGAAAGTTGCAAAGTGGTGTAACTTTCATTTTGCAACTCGTGTGACCAAATGGACTATTCCAACATGTTTAAATGGGTATGTTTACACTATACATGCTCCTCTTTTAAACCCAAACATGCAGAATTGCTCTGAGCTATGTTCAACCAGATCAATCCCTTAAGGATCCAAACTACAAAAGGGATGCAATCTTTGACGGGCTATTACTCAGAAACCGTGATGCTTACGAACTCTTCATCTAAGCCTACGGGATTGCATTGGGCCCCTCTACATTAACCTCTATTAGTTTTTGTTATCTCAGAGTCATTTTTTTGTGGTGTCCAATTTTCACTTGATGCAAAAAGTGTTAAATGCAAGCAGTCTAAAGTTACAAAGTGGTGCAACTTTCGTTTTGCAATTCATGTGACCAAAATAATTGTTACAGTGCATCTCAATAGGTATTTTTACACTAGGAATGGTCCACTTTTGCACCCAAACACAAAATTTCTTCGAGCTACATTCAACCGGCTTGATCCTTTATGATGGCATGCAAAACAATTGAAAAGAGAAGCATACACACGATGGTTGAGAAGTCCGAGTTTTCCACACAAAAAGTGTATGATCATTGGAAACTCGAAGTTTGTGGTTTTTGAAGACTTTGAAGGAGAATATCAATCAAATATCTCTATTTCATTGTTAATTTCTATGCATTTTCTTTATTTTTAGCCTATGTATGGGTTTGTACAGTAGGAGTTCACTCTAAGATGATTTGAATCTATTGTATAATGGTTTTAGCTTTGATTAGAATCCATTCTTGTGGAATTCTATTAAGTTTCAAGCAACTTAGAAGCAGATTTCTGAAATAGGTTTGAACTTGCTCATACATGGGTTTAAGTTTAATATGTTGAAATTGACCATTCCACCTATATTTTAGGTTGTGTCTGAATGGAATCAGCCTAATGTAAGTAGCATATGGAGTAGGAATAAGAAAATAACATTGGTGAATGCATTGAAAGAGATTACTAATGTTACCCCTATTGAAAATTCATAATATAGGCCTTAAAAGCAAGGCTAGAAGAGGTGAAAAGAAGAAATCGCTTGAGAATAAGTTAGAATAGATTGGAAATAGAGTGAGGTTGTGGAGTTTGACGTGTTCAAAAGTTTTGCAAGCACAGGGGAGGTCAAAAGTATGTTATGGCATGATGCCTTAGTTGGGAAAAGAGGGGTTTTCAATGAAAAAGAGAGGTTTGAGGGAGTAAAAGTGGGTAAAGTCAGGGGGCAACATAATTTGGTGGTCAATTAAGTTTGTGTAGGCAAAATGAAGAGTGTTGGAAGAGGTTTTGAGGTTGTATGAGGTTTAGGTTTTGGTTCAGGGGTTCGGTTCACCGATTCGGCCAAAAATTTTTGGAGGGGGGTTTGGTTCGTTAGTGCAATAAATATGTAAAAATTATATATATATATGTATCCTAGAAGCATGAATTAGGATTAGAATATCACATAACATCATATAAACAACAAAACCACCATAAAATTTAATTTCATTTAAAACATGCATGATAAATATTCATCGTTGAAACTTGAATTGTGGTAGCTTGATATACACAGTCTATTGATGTCAAGGTTTAATTTGTATAATTTTGAAAAAAGAAGCCAACTAAGTAGACTTATCAACATTCTTCAGAAATCATAAGAATTTTTTTAGTACACTAACCATTTTGATGTCTTCTTGCAGTCTCAAACATTATTTTGTATCATTGTTACATTGGTCTTAAGAGTGGTAGCTTTAATATAGCTCCATAAAATAAAATATGGTTTACCTGTACAATGTAACGGTGACATAGGAAGATTTTTCTTTGAAAGAACCAAAGGGTGACTACACAATTGAAGTGTATAAACACATATATTTTTGTAATATCAAGGATACTTTTTGGAATCTTTTTATGAATCATTTCATGGAATACCAATTGAAAACATGTTTTTTGCTTTTACATAAACTAGTTTAGCATCAATCCATTAATATTCAAGACAAACTATGAAGGGAAAAAATGAACAATGCTAGGGCCAACCAATTAATAAGTATACACATGAATAAGTCAAGCATGTACATGTCAATAAGGGAAGCACAAGTACTCAAAAACACATAATCCTTGAAGTATACACACGAATACATGTAGTTTACACAAATTAATATAAATTTTATGCACGAATACAAGGTATACACATGAAAATAGATAAGTCACAAAGTATAAATTGGAACACACGTAAATCACAAAGTATACATGTAAGTTGTAACTTAGTATACACTTGAATACACATAACTCATATCTATTGAACCATGAATTTATAATGCAAATATGGACACCATAGATAAAAAGGATTTGTATTAACCAAATAGCCATGTGCGCATACATCAATATATGTCAATATAAGTATAAAATATAGGTACAAAATAGCCATATAGGCTTACGAGAATGCCATATAGGCATACAATGTCAAATATATCCAATACAAAACTATCATGTAGGCATACAACAAAGGGCTCTAGAATCAAAATTCATTGCTCTCCATGCTTTGGAAATAAATTATTTCCTTTTTCTTGTCGATCGGATGGTGATAGGTCTATCACTCATTTGTTATGCGCTCAAGGAGTGCTCCTCCTGCTCTTAGTGTTTAGTTCTTGATGAATTTTTTACCATTACAATAAGAAGTAAAGACATTAATATATAGAAATTACATTATAAAAAATGGTATATTTAACAAAATAATCACTTACCACCATCTCATGATCACTCTCCATGAGGGAAATATTCACACGGCCATGCTAAGGCATGCTCAAGCCCTGTATAAACCATCTAAATAGAAATTAAACTATGAAACAATAATGGTTCTATTTTTCACTAACTAACATCTATAACAATGAATGTAAATTGAAATTTAGTAATTTTCCTCATACCTACCCTGTCAGAGCCATCGAGGATTCTATGGCAGATGAAACATCAATCTCCATTGCCCTCATCACATTCGAAGGTGTTTCAGCTTGCAACATCTAAAAATAAAACAAAAAATTATTCAATCACAAAAACTACAATAGCAATCCACATCATGAATTATAATGTATGAGATAATGGACAAAATTTTGAGTACTTATTAAACTATATATTTCTAACTATCATGCTTACTATTTTCCCTATCCATATCTTGTTCAAAAGCACATGTTTTTAGGCTTTTACCCATAGCAGAAAACCACTAAACAATTTGATAAAATGCTTTCATAGACATGTACGATAACTGTGGTGGCATAGACAAGGTAGTGAACTATTTGAAAAAATTCCTCAAAGAAATGGGGTCTTGTGGTGATGGAATACCATTACAAACAAATGCACATCATGGAATTCCACCACCATAAGACCGCATTTATTTTAGGCATTTTTTTAGACAATTCATTTCCTTCTCTATACTATTATTGCTTACTATTATGCTTTGATGGAAATTTTTCCAAGCATCCATAGTATTTTGGAAAGCACCTATTTTAGGCTTTTAGCCATAGCAACAAGGAAGTGAGTAGTTTGATAAAATGCTTTGTTACACATGTATGGAAAATGTGGCATCATAGAAAAGGTGGTGAGTTGTTTGAAGAAATGCCTCGAAGAAATGTTGTCTCATGGTGATGGAATGTCATTCCATCACCATGATGAGATTGCATTTCTTCAAGGCATTTTTTCAACCTACTAACAACCTTGTCTATGCTATTGCTTACTATTATGCTTTGATAGATTTTTTTCGAGCATCCATAGTTTGTTGGAAAGTAACTTTTTTAAGCTTTTAGACATAGTAGTGAGGAAATGAATTGTTTGATAAAATGATTTGGTAGACATTTATGGAGAATGTGGTGGCATGGAAAAGGTGGTGAGTTGTTTGAAAAAGTGGTGCAGGTGCACCTTTACAAGAAGATGCCTCCATGAGGAAAATTTAGGATTTTGAGGTTGTATAGGTATTTTCATGATGTAATAAGGCTTAAATAGCCATTTTTTAGTTTCTAATGGTCTTTGGAAGTCATTTTAGTCATAAATGGTAAAGTTACAAAATCTTAACAAAAGTTGTCAATCAATGTTGAAAAAATGCAAAAAGGTGCCAAGTGGAGGAATATGAAGAGTCAAGGTAGTTGTAGAGGAAATATTAGGCACTTAGGAAGTTGAAATTATTGGAAAAGTTTTTAAAAGATGTTATTCATCATTGTTAGTTGTTCTTGAAGCATTTTGAAGGAGAAAACTAATAAAATGTCACTGTTATACTGCTATTTTTTGTGTTTTTCTAAATCATCTGCTACTGTACTGTTTCGTGCAGGTGATAGTGCATCGGTAATGTGTTTGAACTGAAGGAGTTAGGTGTTGGAATCAATTTAAAACTAATTTGAGTGTTTGATATTGAGTTTCAAGATTTTGGTGACCTAATTTCTTTAGGCAGTCAAAAAATAGGGGCTAAGGGTTTGATTGCCCAAACGAACTAAAAAGTCCATTCCACCTCTTTGTAGCAACTATTTCTTGGTGGAATGGACCGGTCTAAATTAGGAGTAGGTGTAGAAGGTAAGGAATTTGTTTGGTGAAGTTTTTGTGTGAGTTCCCCTCACTTCCCTAGTGAAAATTTGGTTTTGGTGTCTTTTAAATAAGGCTAGATTGAGTGAAAAGAGGGTAGGGGTTTAGAAGTGGATAGAATCCCATAAAAACTATGAGAGAATGTGAATTGGAGGGTGTTTAGAATATCTGATAGGTTGTAAGTGGTTAGAGAAGTGAATAAATGAGAAACCCTAGGTGAAAGAGGGTGAAAACTAGTGAAAAAGAGTGATTTTGTGAACGAAGTGTATGTAGAACTTTCAGGCAGCACTATTTGAGGATGGAATAAGTATGTAAAGGCATAAATAATCCCTATTGAAGTGATTATAATCTTGTGAGAGGTTAGGGCATAAGAGTTTCAATAAGCCCTAATTGATTGCAAGGAAAGTGAGGGTTTTATGAAAAGGGGTTTGAATGAGTGAGAGGAGGCCTGAAAGTTGAATAATATGAGGTTTTCTTGGTTTCTTTTGACTATTTGGAGGTTTCAAGTGTTTTTTGTGTGTTTGGAGAGGTATCTCTTTGAAAAATAGGCCTAATTGTGGCCTAATTCAACATTAAAAGCCAGATTTGGGACAATTGCTCCAAAAGAGTTGCAAGTGAGTTTTAGATATGTGAGAGAAGGCCATAATTGGTGCCTAGTTTGGAGCATAGATAAGGAAATGAACTATTTGAAATGATTCCTCAATAAAATGTGGTCCCATGGAATGTCATGACAAGCAAATGCAATTGGAAGCTGCTCCTAGACTTATTACTTATGATATGCGAAGTAATTGCATCATTACTTATGTTGACTTTCTAAACAACTATATTGTAGTTGAAATTTTGTCATCTATCAACATCTAGTTATTATTTATGGAATGCGAAGTAATGCTTTGAGTTTGAATGATGTGCAATGCAACGTAATCAATGATACATGAATATAAACTACACAACTCTATTAAGTACAATTCATTAGTTAAACTCTTTTTTCAATTACTTGGATGAAGGTTTGACTAAATCCATTGTCCTTAGGAGGTGTTCCCTCAAAACCTCCAATATTATCCTATTCAACATCCAAAATCACATATTAAAATACCATTTGTAAAATAATTCTATTAACATGTAATAAATTTATAATTTTTTACTAGTTACATACCCCACTGATAGGTGTATTGCAGAAATAAGTAGGTGTAGGGCTTGTGTATCCAGTATCAACACTGTGACCTTGCAAATTTATAAAATCATAAACTAAACTAGTTAATCTTGCATTTAAAAATTGAAATTTAATAAATTAAATTCAATTAACATGCTAAATTTTACCTAAGTATCAATTCCATATGCATCATGCAAAATGTCAGCTACCCTCTCCATCTCCATAGTTGTAGATGAATCATGTGCAACTGCCTCTTGAGTGTCGGTGGGGTCATATGAACAAGTTGCCCTGCAAGATTGACACACATGGGATCAAAGCCCACCTATCAAATACTCCCCTAGATGGCATTGTACAAGAGGGATAGCATGTTGGATGAAACTCTACGTCAAAGATTTGATGGCCTGCAAAGTCTCTACATCAGCACTCTCCTTCGTGATAGAAGGGATGACAATGTGCTTATGAGGCAGCCTAACAAGAGGTTGTATCACTTGCCGTGTAAGATCTAGTTGTGCACCTGGTCTATCTTGTGCCGACCCCCCACCTCTCCCATGGAAGTCCTTCATATCAAAATAATTTTGGATTTTGTTGAAGATGAACTTAGCATATAGTTTCCTAAGGAAATATTGCAGGACTTTACAATTTTTGCATGGTGGGTTATCAAAAACCATGTACCACCTATCCCAAAAATATATCCTAATATCTTGGTGGTGCCACCAATGAATAGGAAACCTCTTCGCATTGAGGGATAGATTTTCATTTGAACATGGGTCAGTGAATAATGTGCAAAAATCACCTTTTGTTTTAAATCTTTAACATCTTTATATGACAATTTATCTTGGTAAAAAGTGTTGGCAACTCAAGGCCAGACAACTGAGAGGGGGGGCGAATCAATTGTCACCGAATTTCATACTTATTTAACTTATTAGCCTTATTCTCATATCTAATCATCAATCATGAAAGCATAAATGAACAACACATTAGAAGCACACATAACACCAAGATTTATTTTATGTGGAAACCTTGTTAGGGGAAAAACCATGGTGGAGGTCAATCCACAAGATTATACCCTTTTAAAAGTATAAGAGAATATAAATGGGTAATGCACATGCATTCGGGCACACTACCTAGAGCTCACTACTCAATTATGAAGGAAGACACACTGTCTTACAAAAAGGTTCTAATTAAATCCATTAGACTTTGAACTAAGAAAATAACACCTTCTAATGCCTAATTACAATTCTGGTTAAGCACATGAACACTTATTCACTCTTTTTCACTCTTCTTCACTTTCTACTCTACCTTCAAATGATCTAAACAATATTTGCACATAGGACTTGCAAACTCCAGCACACTTCCAAATGATAAAATAGTCAATCTTATATATCCGCAACAAGAGATTACATTGCTATAAGTCGGCTTCAACAAAATAGAAAGCAATAATATAAACAGTTGGTTCAGATCAAATAAATATTAATAACGTGAAACAACTAAGGTCAACCACAACATAGTGAAGACTGAAAATAGCATCCTCAAACACGAACCACTTAAATTAATTACTCCTTGAAGATCCACAACATGCTTCAACACCTTTTTGGCCAAGAACATGAAAAACATGAACACACAAGAGAAAATCTCAGATTGTTAGCATGACGATCAATGCAGCTATGCAACATAGATAGAGCACAAACTAGAAACATCCACAAACATCATGAAACACTAGAGAGGCATCCAAAATAACTAAACTTACTAAAATCACTTGATTTTCATTTAGGATCACAAACTGAAGTAACAAAAAATCTGTCAGAATACAAATCTTCATAACTTGATCAAATCTTCATGTGGATCTCTAAAACTTGACATAGATAAAATAGATATACTCAACAAGAAACCCTTTAGTCCACAACCTCTGAATAAGAACATACTGATCACACTGATAGAAATAATTTCACTTCACCACTGACAACCTATAGCACTTCTTATTACAACTTTCTCAATATCCTCGACATATACAACTTGTAATGCAACAATGCTAATAGTGTTGAGATCAATAACAACCACATATTATCAACACACCACAACATCTAACAATCTCCCCCTTTGGCATTGATGGCAACACATGATGTGAAAAATACCATCAACACAACTTCACTTACTCCCCCTTAGGTTCTAACTCTTCTCTCCTCAACTCTTCTCCCCACAAATATTTTTCACATTACTCTTCTCCCCCTTTGACATCAATGACAAATATCTCTTCTATACAAGATTTGAACCACATATCTAAACACCTAAACATTTGAACATCTAACTACTCCCCCTAAGTAGCAGCCACCACAACATCAATTTGGATCAAAATATGATCATGAAATGCATGGATTGATGCAAATCAATGCATCCTTAGTTCTGATTAGGAGGGGTAATCACCCCTAACTTCCCTCTGAGATACTCAAAAGTATCCTTAGGCAACGACTTGGTAAATATGTTTGTAATATGCTCCTTAGTAGACACATACTCCAATCTGACTTCCTTTTCACTTACTTTCTCTCTCAAAAAGTGAAACTTGATAGATATATGCTTGGTCTTGGAATCCAACACTAGATTCTTAGAAATTTTAATAGCACTTGAGTTATCATAGAATATAACAATAGGCTCATCATAGAAAACTCTAATATACTTCAACATCTGCTTCATCCATAGTACTTGATTACAATTATTAGTAGCAACAATGTATTATGCCTCTGTAGTAGATAAAGAAATAACATTTTGCTTTTTTCTTAACCATGAAATTAACTTCTTTCCCAAGAAAAATGCTCCACCACTAGTAATTTTCCTATCATTCACATCTCCTTCCCAATCAACATCAGTAAAGGCACTCAAAGTAAGATCATCATCTTAAGGATACCATAAACCAAAATCAATTGTCCCCTTCAAGTATCTAAAAATCCTCTTCACAATAGTACATGAGATTCTTTAGGATCAGCTTGAAATCTGGCAACAATACATACAACATTCATGATATCAGGCCTAGTTTGAGTCAAATACAACAATCCACTAATCATTGATCTATATCTAGTCTAATTTTCCTTTGGAGAATCATCATTAGTTGTCAACTTGCTTCTGATCACCATGGGTGTATCGACTAGCTTTGAATATTCCATACCAAATTTCTTCAACATTTTTTTCACATACTTGGATTGAGATATAAAGATCCCTTTATCTAACTGAGAAATTTGCAATCCCAAGAAGAATTTCATCTCTCCAATCATTGACATCTCAAACTCATTATGCATCTCATCAACAAACTTCATGCACAAGCTATCGTCTCCTCCAAATATGATATCATCAACAAAAAATTCCACAATCAAATCTTTATCATCATTCTTGAAATACAAATTACTATCAATAGTACCTTTGTTAAATCCAAGCTTCACCAGGTACTTATCCAATCTAGCATACCATGCTCTAGGGGCTTGTTTGAGTCCATACAATGCTTTCTTCAATCGAAAAACCATATCTCCCTGATCAGTCAACTGGAATCCATCTTGTTTCTCAACATACACTTCTTCTTCCAATTCACCATTTAGAAAAGATGACTTGACATCCATCTAATAAACCTTGTAGTCTTTGTAAGTAGCATAAGCAAGAAACAATCTCACAACTTCAATTCTAGCAACAGGAGAAAAGGTTTCTTCAAAATCAATACCTTCCATCTATGAATATCCCTTACATACCAGTCTTGCTTTGTTTCTAACCACTTCACCTTGTTCATTCAGTTTGTTTCTAAATACCCATTTAGTTCCAATTACTTTCTTATCCTTAGGTTTCAGAACAAGAATCCATGTACCATTCTTTTCAATTTATTGTAGTTCCTCTTTCATTGCTTCAACCCAATGTTCATCTTTGCATGCTTCATTCACATTGTTAGGCTTAGTCTTTGAAATCAAACAATATTCTTCTACAATTCTTCTTCTAGTCTAGAAATCTTTGTTCTTATCACCTATGATCTGATTCTCTAAATGATTCAATCTTACATACCTCAGAGTCTTCTTAGAATTTTCTTCAACTTCAAGCTCTTCTAATCTCTCTTTTGTTCTTCCACCAGTTTCTCCTTCATCTTGATTTTCTTGATTCATCGGAATGATTTGAACTTGACTTGAAGTCTAACCTTTGTTTGTACTGATATTCTAATCATTAGAATCATATCCACAAGTTCTGGATAGTGTACCAAAGTCTTCATCAACCTTAACATTTGTACTTTCAACCATTTTCTTCAATCTTTTATTGTAACACTGGTAGGCCTTACTTTTAGTAGAATAACCCAGAAAGATTCCTTCATCACTCCTAGCATCAAACTTTCCTATATCTTCATCTCTTTTGATATAACACTTGCTTCCAAAGATCTTGAAATATCTAATAGTAGGTTTTTGACTAGTCCATAGCTCAAAAGGAGTCTTACCAGCATCAACTTTGATTTGTACCCAATTAAGTGTGTACACAACAGTACTCATAGCTTCTCTCTAGTAGATATGAGGTACATTTCCTTCCACCATCATGGTTCTAGTAGCATCTAGAACTATTTTGTTCTTCCTTTCCACAACTCCATTTTGTTGAAGGGTCCACAATGCAGATAACTGTCTCTTCATTCCATGCTCTTCACAAAAAGAATTAAACTCACTAGAAGTGAATTCACCACCTCTATCTAATCTTAGACACTTAATTTTTAGACCTATCTCTATCTCAACCATAGCCTTAAAGAACTTGAACTTTTCTAGAGCTTCAAATTTCTCCCTTAAGAAAGTAGCCTAGATCATACTTGAATAGTCATCAATAAGCGACATGAAGTACTTGTATCCTTGTAAACTTCTAGTTCTAGCAGGACCACACAAATCAGTATGCACAAGATCCAACAATCCATTTGAATTTTGATGTTTACTTCAAAATGAAATTCTTGTTTGCTTTCCTAATTGACATTCTTTGCATATTGCATTAGTAGGTTTCATCAACTTAGGAAGATCTCTCACAACCTTAGTGGAACTTATCTTGACAATATTATCAAATTTAACATGACACATTCTCCTATGCTACAACCAACTTTCATCAATTTGAGAAACCAAACAACTTTTACTAGCAATACTCAAGTGGAAAATATTACCTTTTTTTTTTGTACCTGATGCAATCACATTTCCATAATTTCCCAATATTTTGCACTTACCATCCATGAACTGAAGATTGTATCCCTTATCAACCATCTATCCAACACTTAAAAGATTATGTTTCAAACCTTCAACATACAAGACATCATCAATTTATGCTTACCATCAAGAGAAATCCATCCTCTTCCATGGATCACACTAGCTTTGTCATCACCAAATCTCACAACACCGCCATCATACTTTTCCAAACTTACAAACTTAATTTTATCTCTTGTCATATGATGAGAAAAACCACTGTCAATTACCCATTCATCTTTCTCTTCAACTCGAGCAGCCAGGGCTTTCTCCACATTTGTACAACTAGTAGATTCAATAGACATAAGATTATTTTCCTTGATAGCAATAAACACAAATTCATCTTCACTTGCATTTCCTTTGTCAAATTCATCATTTGTCACACCTTCATTAGTAGCATAGTAACACTTTTTTTGGAATTTAGATTTGTTAAATCTTGGCTTGGAAACTCTCTCAAAACACCTTGATGCAAAATGGCCTATCTTATTGCAAGAGAAAAATTTAATCGGAAGCTTCCCTTTATACTTACCTTGTCCTTTGGCTTCTCTTTTCACAATCAATGCTTCAAGCTCTTCTAGTTCTCTTTCTTCTTCATCAAGCTATTTCATTTGATCCTCATACTTGAATGTCTTTCTTGATGAACTTTCACCTGGATCATATCTTTGTTTATCTCTTCCAGAAGTAGTGCTCGTGACTGAAGATTCAACCTTAGGAAGGACATCACCAAATTTACTCAACTCAAAAGCAATAAGTTTACCAATCAACATATCTCTGATAACATTTGTTACAGTTTAGAGCTCTTCAAAAGCACTAGCCTTGACTTTGTAAGAATCAGAAAGGATCTGAGCACTTTAGCAACAATCTTTGATTCCTCTATCTGTCCACCAACACATCTGATACCACACACAAGTTCATTCACTCTTTGCATGAAAGTAGTAACATTTTCATCATCACCCATTTTCAACTTTTCAACTTTTCCTTTTAGACTTTGTAGCTTAGCGACCTTCACATTAGCATCACCTTCATACAAGGTCTCCAACTTTTTCTAGATCTCATAAGCATTGTTCAGATCCATCACATTTGTCATCTCAATATCAGTCAAAGCACTCAATAATTCTTCCTTAGCCCTAATATTATACTCAATATCCCTAATCTCAACAAAAGTAGTAGGACCATTTTGTGGAATAACATATATATTTTTTGTAATGCTCTAGTAGGGTTCACCAATGCATCTCAGATGGCACCCATTCGAGTCTTTCACAAGGAATAATTTGTTCCATCAAATCTAGGACTATCCTTATAAGTTGTCATCCTAGATCACCTCAAGTTGTTAAACTTCTTCCAAGGAACCTACTCGAATACCAATTGTTGGTAACTCAAGGGCAAACAACTGAGGGGGGGTGAATCAGTTGTCACTTAATTTCATACTTATTCAACTTATTAGCCTTATGCTCAGATATGATCATTAATCATGAAAGAATAAATGAACCACACATCACATAATACCAAATTTTTTTTTATGTGGAAACCTTGTTAGGGGAAAAACCATGGTGGAGGTCAGTCCACAAGATTATACCCTTTTAAAATTATAAGAGAATATGAATGAGGAATGCACATGGATTCAAGCACACTACCTAGAGCTCACTGCCCAATTACAAAGGAAGACACACTATCTTACAGAAAGGTTCTAATTAAATCCATTAGACTTTGAACTAAGAAAATAATATTTGCTAATGCCTAGTTATAGTTTTGGTTAAGCACATGAACACTTCTTCACTCTTCTTTACTCTTCTTCACTCTTCTTCACTCTTTGCTCTACCTTCGAATGATCTAAACAATATTCACACAAAGGACTTGCACACTCCAACACACTTCCAAATGATAAGAAAACCACTCTTATATATCCGCAACAAGAGAGTACATCACTATAAGTTAGCTTCAACAAAATAACAAGAAAGAATATAAACAGTTGACTCAGATCAAATAAAGATTAATCATGTGAATCAACCAAGGTTAGCCACAACATAGTGAATACTGAAAATAACATCCTCAAACATGAACCACTTCAATTAATTACTCCTCGAAGATCCACAACACGCTTCAACACCTTGTCGGACAAGAACATGAAAAATATGAACACACAAGAAAATCTCAGATCGCAAGCACAATGATCAATGCGGATGTGCAACACAGATAGAGCACAAACTAGAAACATCCACAAACATCATGAAACACTAGAGAGGCATCCGAAACAACTGAACTTACTAAAATCACATGATCTTTATTTAGGAACACAAACTGAAGTAACAAAAAAACTATCAGAATAAAAATCTTCATAACTTGATCAAATCTTAATGCGGATCTCTAAAACTTGGCATAGATAAACTAGATATACTCAACAAGAAACCCTTTAGTCCACAACCTTTGAATAGCAATGTACTGATCACACCGACAAAAATAACTTCACTTCACCACTGACAACTTGTAGCACTTCTTATTACAATTTTCTCAATATCCTCAACATATACAACTTCTAATGCAACAATGCTAATAGTGTTGGCATCAATGAAAACCACATATTAGCAACACACCATAAACATCCAACAAAAAGCCCTAGCTTCCTGCCTCCTATCCTACCAACCAGTTAATTGTTTGTTGATTGAATCTACATTTTTTAACATATCTTGTAGTGAAGTTGTCAGGGTCATTCTTTCCACAATTGAACCATTTGGATCATTCAACCTCCTAATTAAATCCTCAAATTGTTTTTTTATTGTTCTCAATTTCACCCATTAAATTTTGTTGAGTGCCAAGACGGTATTGAGGGATTGGTGGAGGAGGTTGTTGTTGTGGTTGAGGATTTTGTTGTTGAGGATTTTGTTCTTGCTATGGATTTTGAGGAGGGTTTCCAAGTTAATTAACGTCTCCTACAAATTCAAAAAATAAATATCAAATACAACCTAAAACTAACAAATTAGAAAAAAAAAAACAATCCTTACATCTTTGACCTCCTCGTCGACGTGGCAACATCTTAGCGATGAATCAACAACCATTGATGAAGATTTTTGCAAAAAAGCTCCTCCTAGAATGTGAGCGCAAAATTCTGGTGTTTTTGGCCACGAGCAAGAAGAGAAAACAGTTAGAAATGAAAATGAATTCAAGCTCTCTTTTTTTTCTTTTAACATGTCATAACACGAGTGTGTTATAACACGCTCACATTATGGCTTTGTGGTGGTTGAGTTTCAGGCTCAGCACACCAAGCCATAACGCAAGCACGTTATAATGCGCTCACGTTATGAGTTTTCAAATTTTTTTAAAAAAAGTGGCCACAAAATTACTACCCATCTTCATGCACCCGCCCAGCTAGGTCTAATAAATGTTTTGAAATAAATATGCATAAATAAAATAATGATATTTAATCGTAAATCTATTAACATGTTGTGGTAGATATCACTAGATGATTCATCAATTTAATCAAGACCTTGTGTGATATCAAAAGAATACTTTTAATTCATAAATTACTAATCTCTACAAGTGCAGGCTATACGTTGTTTGTTGACAGTGAAGATAGAACCATTCAAGTTCCACAACTACTAACTATGTCTTTAAATACCTTAGTCAAAGTCATTAAAGTCGGTTGCTAGTAGGAGAAAGAGTATGCAGAGACGAGTCTATGAGAACTACACATTGCTAAGATCTTTGTGTGAGGAATATTTTGGATGAAAGAGCTTAAATTGATAGCGAGTTGTAATTTCAACCTCAATCAAAATAACATTGATTAAATGTCAACATCATATGCATGTGTTTATGTAAAGTTGTCAATGAAATCATTGGATTATAAAAATAAAGTTCTAAGGTCAAAACACACTACTAATTGATACGCCAATATATGGATTATTATAAAAGATGTTTTATATTAAAGATAACCTCATAGGCTCTGTACTAACTTAAAAACAGTTGTTGTTATCCAATTTCAAATCCTTATAATTATTGTACAACTTTTGCACACCAATTAAAAAATGTAACTTCACCATGGCAAAGGGGGTTAAGGCGCATAGCAGCCCATTACACTCATTTGAAGAGGTTTAGAGACCTCCATAAAAGAATGGCGCAATGTTTAAACAGGTCGCACATCAAGGAATAATGAATCTTGCATTTTTTGTGGGGGAGGAGGCCCGCACGATGGACAAGAGTCGCGCAATCATATAAAGCGTCGCAATGTAGAAATCAGTGTGTCATTTAATAGATGCGACAAGACATCAACGGCCAACTTGTCTTGAGAGATTGAAGTACAGGAAGTATGGATAAGGCAGCCAAAGAGGATGAAACCATATAGATCCTACGGTGCCAATATAAAGATGAAGACCCGTGCCATGTACAAAAGAGGAGCAGCTTGCATTCCACCAATTGAAATTTAATGCAAAAGTGAGCGCTACGCAGCAATAATGGAAAATTGGCGAATCCAATGGATGACGGTGCAAGCTATATGGAAGCATATTAAAATCCAATGTGAAGTTTATCAAGCATAGGGTACGAATATAAAGAACCTGACACAGGAAGCCAATACAATCATAGTGCTCATATTTAATAAAGTGTTGACCGTGAGAGTTTGGTGTGGGCATGGATAAGCAAAGCCTGGTGTGTAAAAGACAAGAATGGTTTGCGTGGAAAACGGAGGTCGTTCGTATGGGATGACCTGGAATGATGTTAATGGAGGCCACGTACGAGTAAAAATAGGTCCAGAGAACGTAATGGATGGCATGGAGATTTTGAACGGATGCAACGCAACAATTGAGGAAAGTTCACTCATGGCATATCAGGGGGGAAAAAAAGTTATGAGTTATCAATAGTGAAGATGAATTATTTTATATAAGTTTATTTGTGATTAAATTTTGATAAATGTAAGGTTTCAATATGATAAAGGATTAAAACAACTTTAACAAAATAGAAATCTCTGTCTTTAACAGTCTAAAATCCAACACTCATATGCTGAATAATTAAATGATTCTATAAATCTCGAACAAAAACAAAAAGACAACGGATGCTGGCTTGAAAGCTAAAGTATTGGCAGGCAGTAAGAAATGGATAATGCAGAAGTTATGGAATTGACATAGTCGATAATACTAGGTGGGCCAAAATATACAACACATATTATCTAAAGCATGATGCATGCTAACGCGAGGAAGAATAGTGTGGCAATTAAATTTAATTGTGTGACACTTAAAATAAGTAGGAATGCCTCCAAAATTTATGGTAGGTTCCTTAAAGTAAACTCCATACTATTTGTCTTATTAAGAATATTTTTTAATATATTGTGCTTTTTTATATTTTGATTTTTATAATTTTTTTTTTTTTTTAATTATAGTTAAAATAAATAATATTTTTTTCACTTATCATACATTGTATATATATAAATAGTATGAAATTTAGTTGTTATTTTAAAGTTGTAAGATAGAATCTTTATTTCATGTGTTATTGGACAATGGACATTAATAACATCACAAATGTTGAGTTTGTAAGAAATTATATTTATTCTAAAGGTGTTTCCTCTATGAGATGTGAGCTTACTTCAAAAATCAATGATAACATTGTCCGAGTACAATACAAAAAAGATTATATGTATCTTTACTATCAAATTTTCACTAGTTCTCATTCACCTATTTTGCTATACTTTTTGTTGATTGATTCTTTTTCATTCACTTGACTATAGACTACTTCAATAGAATACAATAACTGTATTCCTTGATGCTTGTCTTAAGAGATAAATGCCTCATGAAGATTTCAACTTGGATTGACTGTTGCCTTCCTTGGCATAGTATTCATCCTCCACTCAAAAAGCACTACAACGATGAAATATAATGCCACCACTAACCCACAAAAATGGTGTTGGCATCTTGCAAATCATTGAATAAAGATTCCCTCCACTCTTTGAACAAATCCCCTACATGGTGAATTATATGAATTCAGCTCCCTTAAAGAAACAAGCAACTATAACCCTCGTAAACCATGCTTGTGCAACATTACAAGTAAAATGACTTCAACAATTTGATTTTTTTGCCACTAGCTATGAATAATTGCCTTCGATCAATTATGACTTTTTTTGCATAACATTTCCCATTGATTGACTTATCCACTAATATTTAGCATTGGACTAACTATTTCCAATACAAGTTTCAATTTTTGAGATGATTTTATAAAATACAACCTGTTCATGTTGGTAATTCAATAGAATCTAAGAAAAATACAAAAGAATTTTTAATCTCTCATTTATAATATATACAAGAAAAATACACCAAGGAATTTGCACACCCAAAGAAGAAACACAACCAACTCTCTCATTTACCATGACTAAAACAGACCATAAAATTTAAAAACTAAAATAAAGAATGCTAGTTCAACTTTTAGTTTTTCATTAGCAAAACACACTATGGAATAAAAAAGCCTAAACACAAATTAAAAAAAAAGGATTGCTTCATTCACCATGATTTAAAAATATTCCAAAATTCTAAGAATGGGGATTTTCTTACCATGTTCTTCAATGCCATTTCCTTTTCACTTGAGCACTTTATGAAATCTATCACTATTTACAAACTATCATTGATTAGCCAATAATGAATTTCACCATTCATCTTAATTGGGAACTAGCAAGAAACGATAAAAAAAATCGTCCTAATAAACAACAAGAGAATTTTTTTGGGGTGTTCTACTACTATAAGAATTCATCTTACATTATAATATCTAATTTACTTGGTTAAGAAATTCTTGTTCAATTTTCTTCTTTTTCTATATGCATTTATCTTACTCTACTAAATTAATACCCAATTTATAAATTATCATTTGGGTGTTCATTTTCTACATGCATTCATCTCACACCATATCCATACCTAGTTCAAAAATGCTTCTTGAGTGTTATTTTCCTATGTGCATTTATCACACATCATAATGTTCCATACCCAATTCAAAATGCAGAATCAACAAAGGAATAATATCAATCATTAGGGATTTTTTTTAGTGGTGAATTTTTCCCAATTGGTGAATGTTGGAAGTTTGGAGATGTTGGAAGCTTGATTTGTTTGTGAGATTGCTTGGGTGTTGTCATTGATGTCAACCCCTTGTATAAAGAGAGTTTTGGAATGCTATTGGTAGTGATGATATGGAATTGATGACGTATTGATGTCAACACATGCTAGTGTTGTCATTGATGTCCTACTTCAATATAGTTGCAGAAGTTGTTGGCATGACTTGTGTTGGGGGAGATTGTTGGTGTTGTTGAGCTATCATCAATGTTTTCATTGATGTATGAAATAAGTAATGTTGCAGATGTGTCGAGTCACTTGGTTTCTAAGTGCTTTTGAGAAATTTTGAATAAAAGAAAGTTCAATGCAAAAGAGTTGTGTTTAGTGTTTTGCTTTGCATTTCCTCATAATTGAAGAAATGCCCATGCAGTTTAGACATGATGATCAAAGGTGTTCAGAAGTGTTATATCCAAAGTTTCAAGTTTTAGATTTGGAATGGCGTGAATTTGTACCCTTAGAAAATTCCCCATTTATTTTTACCTTTACTTTAGAAAATATAAGTCAAATGATGTAAACCTGCCACCATCAGCTTATTCCTTCTACACATGGCCTTGTCTTTTACATTAGTGGAGGAATTTTTATCAAGGACACACATGTGTTGCATGGACGTCTGCATGCCACACTAATGTGCTAATATGATTCCCACCCCTAGAATCTATAAAGGCATTACATTTCTAGTTGGTTGTGAAACTAACATCTTCTACCCTTAGGGACCAATGAAAATCAACCTCTTACCTCCATTTTCAAGCATTCAAACTCACATTCTCTCACTTCTTCATTCTTGGATGGAAATCCTCTCATTCTCTCATTCATTCTTGCAACTTCTTGCTCATTATCTCACTCTCTTAGGCTCGTTCTTGATCTCTACTTGGCTTCTACAACTTTCTTGTTGCAACTCTACCTTTCTTGTAGGTTGGCAAAGCTCTATTCTCTTAGTGTGGTGTCATCTTCTCCTCTTGGCCTTGAGTGTTATCAAGAAGAAGAGGTGATGCTACTCTTGTTATTTTGTTTGCATCATTGTGTCTTATATTGTAGCATTTAGTGTGTCTTTAAACTCTATTTGATGTAGTTTCTACTTCTCTTCTTTATTGAATTTTCTATCTTGTTGCATATCTAGTTATCTGTGGAGGTGGGAACACCAAAGTGGGGGTTTGACTAAGGAAGACCTCAAAAAAACACTCAACATTATCCTATTTTCATGTGTACAGGTGTTGGATTGTCCATTTGGAGTTAGAGTTGAAGAATCAAAGCATAGGTGGAGTGGTACCTTTTCCTTACTTTGTTACTTTTGTATTAGAGTAGTTTCTAGTATTCTTCTTGTTGTAATTTTTATTTCCTACATTTTCCCTGTCAAATTGCAAAACCATGTCAATTGAGTTGTTAGTAGGTCCTTTATGCTTTCTACCTATTTTCTAGACCTCTATCTGTATAAGAGACTAGTGTGTCCCTGAGATGCCAGTGTGTCACACTAGAGTCCAGTTCATGTGATGCCATCCTTAGATAGTGATTTTTCTAGACAATAGTCTAAAACCTTTGAGGCTAGCTCACGTGATTCTCAAAACACCCATCAAACAACTTGAGGTAGTTTAGGGAAATTTGTTCCATTGGTCTTTCCCATGACCTAGAGCCTTGGGGTGACAAATCTCCCTTCTCTACATTTTTTGGTGGACATGATGTGAACTCCTAGTTTTCATTTCTTGGTATTGGAGAATCTTTCTCTCATGTCCTAGGTGTGTTGTAGACTGTGTGTCATGAAGTGTACAACTTTGTGACCTAGTCTACGACCCCTAGATAAGTAGATAGAAGTACTCTTGGATATTTGAACATAAAAAAAATCTAGGTAGGTCATTATCTATTAGTACAATCTTTTATATCATCAGAATTAGTTCCATCTATGTACATGAACATGATTTCATTCATGCATATCCCTCCCCCAAAAATGTGAGTGTTACACTTGACATAACATTTACCTTGCATGACGAGCATTTCAATAAAGATCTCTCCTCTTTATATACATCCCTGCCTAGATCAATGGAAATGTCATAACTGGCATCTTAGTTGATCTGACAAGTTGAGTCAATGTAGTAACGTTGGAGACTCTATTCATAAACATATGGCATAAAGAGAGGTATGAAGAGTTGGAGAACACCCTTCGTACACATGATGGACTTTTTGTTGCCCCTTTAGGCTCTATTTCTCTTTCAGTCTTAGTTGGACCCAAGAAAATTGATTCTTCTTTCGTTATCATTCAGAAGTTTGACCTGTTCCAAGTTAAGTTGGGAATCTCCTAGTTTACCTATATGAACAGTGTAAACTTTGTGGTTCAAAAGTGTTTAAAATTCCCTCATGAAGGTTTTGTGTAGGTAGTGCATGACACCGGTTAGAAATCATTGGTGTTGTGTGGGGGTTTCACACTCGATCACTTCTGGTCTACCCCGGTTGGACCTCTCCCCCTAGGGGAAATTCATTATATAAATCTTACACTAAATATAATACTGGGGCTCAACGCTGAAGGCTAGTTATTCGGTGTCCCCCTATGCAGTCTCTATGAAGGCTTCCATGATTGTGTAGTAGCAAGCTACTTCTTCCACCAAGCAAAAGGGAAAGTTGAAGCTTGATCATACTTAAGGTCCTTCTCCTTACGTATCATTTTCTCCTACTTCTTCTTCTTTCCTTGTTGTGACACTTCTTCTCCTACTCCCATGCCTCACATGGGAAGTGTGATGGTGCCCACATGGAGAAAAGTGAACCGATAGGTCTTTGAGCTTCTTGTTTTTCCCACAATCCCTAGGACCATTGTCTAGGTCAAGGGGAAAGGTCCTCATGGGGCTACTCATGTGTCTCGACCTTCATGGCCTCCTACTATTTATCTATTTTTCCCTAAGTTAGAGAATGGTAAGAAGCTTGCCACCAAGGCACCAATTTTTGTTTCTCTTCCTGTAATTGCTTCTACCCCTGCGCTTCCTCCTCCCACTCCTACCTAGGGGCCTGCCATTCCATCCTCTAGAGTTGCAATGGATACTCCTAGGGTTGAGCAATAGCCTCCAATCTCTTCTCAAGCCACATCTTCTAGTGCATGTAGTCAACATAACTGACTTGCGTGTGAGCATAAGTGCAAGCAAAAGGCTCTGGCCATTGAACACACAGCCTCGTAGAAGATGGAGGGGGAGATAGTAGCCCTATTTCTATATCTTATTATGCTATTTTGTCTTCTTTTGTTGTTCTTGCTTCAGTTCCAATCACCTCTATTCTACTTCTAGCTCCCTAGGTGACAAGGTCTGATGATCATCATCCTAAAATAGTGTAGGTTTTCATTGCTCCCTCCATGGGTCCCTCTCTTTTGATGTCACTCTCGGATGTCCCTCCCTTTTTGTAGCCCGTAGAAATGTTGAACACCATTGTAGTGTCTATTACAACTCTATCTTCTTCTCCCTTTCCTTATGCTTCTATGGGGATTTTGCATCCTTTGTTGAAGCGTAAGTCAGAGGATGACCTCACTTCAAGTGAAGGTTAGAAGAAGGGGTCACCTTCTTTAGAAGGGGGTTCTATCTCAGGTTGTGTTGTCCTCATGATAGAGGTGGCCCCTGTGTCCCCTAAATTTGACACTACCCCTCTCGAATAGGTTGGTAGTAGATCTTGGGAACCTCCTTCTTCTCCCACCTAATTGACACATGGGACTCCAATGAAGTGCATGTTTAATTTGGTGGATGATATCCCAAATTTGTCTTCGATCTTTCCAAGATCGATGAATTTTTCCTCACATGAACTCGATGAAGAAGAACTTGAGGTTCCTTCTTACTTGTCCCTTGTTGCAAGGGAGTTAGAGGATATTTCCCTCTCTATCCCACCCTTGCAGAACCATCTACCCTCCCCATATAATGATCTATATTCTAAGCAAGATGACCTATTGGTTGATGAGGAGTAGGGTGGTACCTCTTCTTTATATGTTGATTAGATTATTTGTGCGTTTGTGTTTCCCCATGTTTGTCATTATGTGTTTGTTATCCTACCTAGAGGACATTTTCTACCCTAATAGGTGCTTGGATATAGGCTTGATAAATTTATCATGAAATTCTTCTATATGTAATCATCATTCTTCTATATGTTGTAAATTTTCTTTCCAACAATTAGGGATGATCCAAAGCATTTGGGGAATTTAGGCCCTCTTCCTTGTTGATCTAATTTTTTTATTATTTTGTCTTCATGTGTTGTTCTTCATGATATGAGTAATTTTGGGATTGATGATCAATTATCATACAACATATTATATCTATTTGTATTTATGAACATTTTTGACCTTGAACTCTCAGATCCCCCTGTCTCTCTTTATTTCTCTGTCTTTGTCTACTTCTTGATGTTGTAGTTCTTATGTGTTGTCTCATCATGTGTTGCATGCCACAACATATTTGCCTCTACTTTCTTTCCTTATGATGGCATGTGCTCCTTTATGTAGCACACACCATCCTAACGAGGGGCTACCATAATGTTCAAATTTTCAATTTGGTTAATTCTTTCAAAAGGATTCCTTGGTATCAAATTTTAATTTACAATGAATTGCTTGATGAAAGAATCCCTTACTAAAACCTGTCATTCTCCAAAATGTTTTATTCTCTCAAGAATTTTGGATTAAATTTTCTTTTGAAAAGGGCCTCATATGTGAAAGGTTCTGAAAAATTTCCTTTGAAAAATGATTACTTTTTCTAAAATGAAGAATTCTAAAAAAATTTCTTTGAGGAGCATTCTTGCCAACATAGTCCTTAACGAAAGGATCTTTCAAAAGGATTCCTTGATGATAGAATAACTTGTGGAAAATGTGGTGTCTTTCAATCAAAGTGTTCCTTTAAATGGACCCCTTGGTGTCTTGAAGGGTTTCCTGCTAAAGGAAACCCTTTGAAAACTTCTCCTTTGATTGCATTCTCTCATGTTTTGCTAAAACATTGAGTGTTTTTTATCTAATATTCAATGTCATTGTGTCTTGGTGTCAGACATTACATATCCTTGTGTCTATCTTGGGGGAAATCTGACTAGACCTACCTTTTCTATGACTATCCTACAATGGAGTTTGTAGGAATTGTAGGCTTACCTGGTTAGTGTATCTAACCAGGTTATATCTTATCATGTTAGCTTGTGTGTCTTATGTCCGCCTTATGATTTTCTTACCTAAAATGTTTGTGGTGAGATCAAAACTCACTTTTTTAGGACCAAGAACTTGTGGAGCCTCTTTTCTTGTCTACAACCTAACACTTTTGTAGTGATAATAAATTTAATATGCCAATGCTACACTAATTTCAATTCTCATGAACAAAGGCAGACAAAGAAATGCGAATGTGAATGCATAACTAAGTTGAACACTCTTGAAAAAAGTGAAACAAGAATAATTCCAATGTATGCCCCCACTTTAAAGAAATTAGCTAAACAATCTGCTATGAGAAATTACTTTAAAGTAGCAAAAATGAAAAATGTTATGCAATTAAACACTTTGAAAGCCTATTTAGAAAGCCCTATGCCAATGGTATGCTTCCAAATAAAGTTTCCTCATGACAAGGGTTTTCTGCTAAATGCCATGCAACATACATTTCAAAATATGCACACAGAAGGGATCCATAGATCTGGGGTTAGTATACGTCTTTGCTATAGTGATATAATAGATCATCTTAGGGCTAACATTATTCCCCAAATACTCATGAAACAATAAACACAATGGGAGAATGACAAAGAGAGAGAGAGAGAGAGTAAACATGATTTTGGGTCAACATGGAAGAGACCTAAATGTCTTGATGCCTCACATCATCCCAAAAAGGAAAACACAAGATAAAAATAAAAGATAAAGTTTATGACACATAGAAGAATGAAGATACAAATAGAAGAATGTCATGAAAATTTCATTTTCCTTTTCCTTATATCCTTATGCCAACAGAGCAACAAGGAACATCCAAATAAAACTCACAAACACAAATACATGCCAAGTAGCACAATACAAGAGATTACATCGCATACAAGAAAAACACAAAGAACACATGAAGCAAACATAAAGGACTATCACACATGCAAGCTAACCTAAAGCAGGTCATCCACATCCCAATATTTCTCATCATAAATGGAAGGTAGACAACTAGCTAAGGGGACTACAATAAGTGCCATACTAAGAGCATATCTAGGTGCAACATGTAGTGGCTGACTCTCATCAAGAGAATCATCATGGTTTCTCCCATATAAATTCATTTGTTTTAAAAACAAAACATTAAGCTCATTAAGCACCATTTCGTCAATTTTACCAATCTCATCTTCATCATTCAAATTGATCACCATGGGAGGTTTTATGATAATTGCATTTCAATTTTATTCTTTCACTTCTTGTTTTGGTTCCATTTCTTGTTTTGGTAAAAGTTTTATTTATTCTTGAGTTGTTTCCATAAGTGTTGGATTATCATGCATTTTTTTATTCTTTTCTTCCAATTGGAAAGCAATAACACGACAATTGACAAGCAATAACACAATGTCTACACCTACACTCTTTAGCATTTTGGTTTCTTCTTGCATGATTTTCAATTTGTGAAGGTGTAGGAGTGGGTTTTTCAACCATTGGTTTCTTTTCTTCCCTTAATGGAGGAATTAAAGGAAACACTAGGGGCTGGGAAACCATTGTCTCTTAAGGTCTATATAATTTTTTTTTAATCTTTGGAGGAATGAAAGGGATCATTTTATTGTCTCTTGGTCTTTTATAGGAGATGGGTGGAGGGATTGTAGCATATTTTTCTTGGTTACTCAAAAGAGATTTTTCTTTGGGCATAGGTTCATCCACATCAATTGGAATAGGTTAAACTTTGGTATTATTAGAAAAATAATTCCTCATAAGGCTTAATAGGTTCCATAGGTTGAGGCCAATAGAAAACCAATGAAAAATTCCCACAAGAAGATAAAGGATTAAACCCACTATGATGCACTACAAATATTTCATTTTCAAAAGAGAATTTTAAGAATTTGTGAATAATCGATGGGATGACATTCATGGAGCATGGCCATGGGTAGCCTAGCTTCGCATAGAATTGGTCTAATGTCTAGATGATGGAGAATGAGACATATAATTACTTTTGTCCAACCTTAAGAGGAAGTGTGATGGACCTATTGTAGGGCGAGAAAAAACATCATGAGTTTTTATCCATTCTTTCGATTGTTCCTAAGAATCTTGATAAAGTTTGTAACATCATGAAAATAGGAAAGATCAAAACAAACACATGATTGCAATAAACTTAAATGTAAACTAAAGCTAAAGAAAAAAGCACAAAGGAAATCATAAATGAAAGATCTCACCAAGCATCAATATAGTTCAATGAATAACACTTATTGTCCTCCATTTCGCTGTGATAGTATTCTTGCCCTCAAATTTTCAATATGTGTGCAAGTATAGCCTCAATAGATGGGATAATAGCGAAATATTGAAGATTATAAAATAAGTGCTCCAAAAGTCATCAAATTTCAGGAGGAGTAACAATGAGGAAGGTCAGGTCAATTTATAGAAAATTGATTGTTCGAATGACATGCTCAGATTAGAAGATAGATGAATGATTTAGATTAAAAGATTTGACATGCATTGAGATTAGTGTCAGTAGTGACATGAGTGATAATACTTGAAAGGTGAAGATCAAGATTAAATAATGATTTAATCTTTAGTTGAAAGTATTCAAAAATTAGAAGAATAATGTAAAGACTAAAATAGAGGAAATGATATGTTTGAACGTATGAATGAATGAATGAATTAAATAAAGCTATTTAACTAATATAAGTTTTCATGCAAAAGAATTAAAACTAGATAACTGACTAATTAAAATAGAGAGCCCATTTGTTAGAGACAATCAGACATTAAATCAGGAGATAACTGACTGATTTAAATAGATCTCGAGTTAAATGGTGAATGAATAATTAGATAACTTAAACAATTATCCAAATATAGTAGAATATGTCTAGAATAAGCTTTTTATGAATTAAATGATTATTTAATTCCACATTCGACATATAAGGATTAAATTAAATAAATTAAGATTTATTCAATTGACTTAAGAAAAGGTTTAAAGAATAATCAATATAATTAAAGTATCTATTTAATTATAGTCAGAAGTGTGACAAGAAGAGATTAAATAAGAGTTTATTTAACCTGGGAAAGAGGATAAAGTTAATTAGTGATGTAATTAAATAAAGAATATTTATTTAATTAATTAGGATTGAATAATGGTAAAATGAATTAATTAAATAATTAAAGTTATTTAATTAATAGATGAAAAAAGACTCTAGAAAATAATTAAATAATTAACATTATTTAATCATGATAGATGAAGGTATGAATTATGAAGAAATTGAAGTTGCAGGCTTAGACCAAATTTCAGTGTCTACATTTTCCCCCTCTTTAATGCAATGTCATTTCGACACCATGTCAAATAAAATTGATTAGAAACATGCCCTAGTCATGCCCCAGTGTAAAATAGGTAAAGGTATGCCCCCTATGGAAAAAATGACAAATTTTCAAAAAAAATTCAAAAATTTTGGAAATAGTCCCGATTAGTCAATTTGATAGCTAGAAGTTTGATGGTGGTGAAAGAAATCAGTTTTGGCGAAGTTTGATAGGTGAAAAGGTTGATGGAAGTTGAGAAATAGTGTACCCAATACACAAGGTTTGATAAATATCCCTCCAAAACTAGGTATGTACAGGATCATCATGGAAAAAATAGGCCCTTAAGTGGCAAAAAATTTAGAAAAATCAGAGTTAGGGAAACTTAACGTAAAAATTTGAATAAGTTACCTATATTATTTCAAAATTATGTAAGAATAGAATATGTATCAAATTGAATTTAGTTTCTAAACTACTAGGTTTATATATATAAATATATATTTGGTGAAAACTTGAAATTTCTATGCAGTAGTACTTAAATTTCAGGGAAAAAATAAGAAGTAGGTGTTTGTCTGACCACCCTAACCATAATAAAACGATAGTATTTTTTTATAATATTTTAGAATCTGTATTAAATTGAATTTAGTTTCTAAACTACTAGGTTTATATATATAAATATATATTTGGTGAAAACTTGAAATTTCTATGCAGTAGTACTTAAATTTTGGGGAAAAAATAAGTAGGTGTTTGTCTGACCACCCTAACCATAATAAAATGATAGTATTTTTTTTATAATATTTTAGATATAAGTAGAGGAATCATGTCCCATGTGATGCATATTTTTTTGTAATTTTTTCCAAGTAAATAATTAATTATAATTTTTTTATTACAACTTTTAAAAATATAAAAACTTGTATATTCAACCTTAACATGGTCAAAACTTCATGAAATTCAATTTATTTTTTTTAATCTTATAGTATGTGAAGCATAGAATGTGATGCATGTTTGATTCAAAAAATGTGATAATTGTTTTGAAAGCTATAGATGTTTTCAATCAACCTATCAATTAGGACTTTACTCGTAATTCAAATAGAAAATGAATAATAATTATTTATTAAATTCAAAGTAAAGCATAATTTATATTGGTGGAAAGCTTAGAATCTCCTCCTTTAAAACCATTTTCGCTTTCATCAATTTTGGGTAAAAAAAGTCCAGCCACATACCCTACACATACCCATCATATCACCACTTTTTGGCCCATCATGATCCTGCACATACCCAACCCTAGGTGGGTGATTCCATAATAGTGGTTTACAATTTTTGGCCAATCTGGACATTGAAATTATTATTTTTAACTAAATCTTCACATTTGGGCACCTATAGCGGCTAAACTGTGAGGAATTTGAAGATGGTGAAAATTAGAGTCTCATCAAATTTTGTCTATAGATTCTAAAAATATTTTTTTCAAAATTTTTGGAATCAAATTGCACTTCTTTTTCCATCTCCCACGAAAATAGATTTTTTAGAAAACAACATTTTTAAAAGTGACACACACCGTATAAAGCATTAATACTTTTTTCCCTGAAGGATAAAATTCTAATTCTTTTCAAATTTAGATTTGTAACTCTGATATCTAGTGCTTCCACTTGGTTAGATAGTTTTTTATTGAATATTTTTTCTTTAATCAAGTTTCAAAGTCAAACTAATTACAATTTACAGACGATTGTATAACGCAGAACTTTTTGTATATGTAAAATTTTATTTTTTTTTTTGGTTGATCAAGGACTTTAATATCTAGTGCACTCATATTTTTCAATTTTTTTTGATAATCTTCTATTTTTCCACATGTGAAGAACAAAGAAATTCATTTTCAATGAAAACCTATGTTTAATAAAACTTAAAAAACAAATACATAACAAAACCAAAACATATTAAAATTATATTCATTGGATAGCTTGTTATTATGAGGAATACCATAATCATTTGAAATAAATTTTAAATGAATTCATTTGATCCCCCAAAATCTAAATCAAAAGTGATTTTTTATCAGCATTTTGATAGGTGTAAAGGAGATGCATTTATAGGTATGGTTTAAAACTAGCGAGGTTCTATCCAAGGGGTTTGATCTAAGGTGATTTGATCAAACCCTCTTCAATTGGAATCCTTAAAATGGAACTTTTTAAGGCTTAAATCATTATATTTTCTAAAAATATGTGATTTCAGCTAAAATTCATTCCTCTCAGGAATTGTAAACCACTATTATGACAGCACCCAGGTATAAATGTGAATTGAGTAGAAATCCAATTCATTTTCACCCCTCAAGTTTGAAAATTGTGATTTTTGTTTTGGACCTCTCTGCAAACATGTTTGCAGTTCCTCACTCATAGCATCGTAGATATTTGATTTCGACGTTCAAACGACCTGTAGACGCGGGACCCTCAGTAAGTAGTCGGAAACTGTCTTTTGAAATTTTCATTTGCACATTTTTTAGGTATTTAATTTGTATTCTTCATGTATGTGTTGCTTTGTAATTCACCTCATGTGCCTACGTGTTCAACATATTTGACATCAGAATGACACATTTGTAGAATCACATCCAGGCTAGCGTAGATATGTAGTTAAATGATTGAATTTCCTTTTTTATGCACCACATATGTAGTTCTGCAACACATGTGTTAGGAATTGTAGCGCATGTTAGGATTTGCATCGCATTTGCATTTTTGCTACACATTTGCATGGTTGTATAGTTGATTGATAATGCACCGCATTTGAGAAATATGACACATGCATAATTGGTTGGTTGTGGTTTCTTCTTTTGAAGCATTTGCATGATGGAATGACACATGTGATGTTTTGCAATGCATTTGAAAATTAGAATGATGCATGTGAAATTTTGCAATGCATTTGCTTTAAAGCGACACATTTGGCTCTCAATTTTTTTTTGAAATTTTGGATTGTAAATGTTGTTTGTTTTTCTAACACAAGATATGAATTTTCCATTGCAAGTTATGCTAGATCCAATTTACATGAGGGAGTCTAGGCCATTGACATTTGTTTTTTGGGATCAATTATAGAGTGGAAAGAGATGGTTCCTATGGCACCTTGGTTTGCATCATGTTACCTTCATGCCCACTATTCGAGCAAACTGACGTTTATTGACTATGCTCTATGAGTGTTGGAATTTTGAGATGTCTTCTTTTCATCTGCCTATAGGAGAGGCTAGTGTTACTTTAGAGGACGTGGATAGGATTTTTAGGTTTCCTATTAGGGGTGCTAGAGTCATGTATGATACCCAGAGGGGTTTTAGTGAGATGTGTTGATATTATCCGCATGATGATACTAGACAGTTAGGCATAGATCATTATGAGATTAGATGGCATGTTTTGGCTGATAGATATGATTGGATAGATTATTTATTATGTAAATTTATTTGGGGGGGTAGTTCTACCTAACTATTGAGGTCATGGATGTCCGGTGCGATGGGGTGAGATGTTAGTTGGTATGTTGGAGAGACGGGTCATGTATGCTTGGGGCCCTTGTTTGCTTTCCATGTTATATTTTCATTTCCATGAGATTTCCTATAGAGAGGCATAGTCTATGAGCTATGGTACCGCATTGCTTATGGTATGGGTGTGGGAACATATTGTTATATTATGTCCACCTGTTACAACAGAGCTAGAGCATGGAGCTCCTTATGCCTTCTGATATGCAAGGGCCAATACCTAGTCACATCATGTAGGAGATCCAGGATATTATAGTGTAGACACCTAAAATTGGTCTGGAGAATTTAATTGATTGAATACGATTTATTTGATTAATTAATCTTAAATTCTTCTACTTAGTAAATAAATAGAAATATGTATTTATATTAAGTTCATTTATTAATTCTTCTATTTTCTTTCTTAATTAAATAAACAAAATTAAAAATTTTGTTTTATTTAATTATTATCATTTTCATCATATTATTCCTCTCTTAATTAAATAAACAAAATTAAATACTTTGTTTTATTTAATTATTATCATTAATATTTCTTCTATACTTTATCTATTAATTCTATCTTAAATTAAATACACAGCTTCAATAATTTGTGTTATTTAATTACCTCATCACATTTCTTCTTAATTAAATAAAGATATTTTAAATCTTTTATTTAATTATCATTTTTCTTTTATTTTAATAAACAAACCCTATAGTTTGATTTATTAAATTAATTATTCCTCTATTTGCTAAATTTAAATAAATTAAATTTATATAAATTTATGCATAAATCTTTACACTATTCACTCACCAACAAAATTAGATTTTTAAAATCTAATTAATGCAACTTCCATTCACGGGAAGAGCTTCGGGGACAAACTTGCAGGAAGTCCTCTCAATCTTCTTCCATCAATCCTCCCTCTCTTCTTGCCTGGTGTTTTCATGGGGAGGAACAATCCTCCATGATCAGCTCCTTCTTCTCATCCCATGCCTTTGGATTCTCCAGATGGAATCACAGCCCCTCATCCCGTATCCCTGTACAATTGTGCTGCCGTGAAAGCTATAAATACAGCTCTTTGGCTACAGGAAATGGATCCTAACTTGTGCAATTTTACTCTGCAGGTTTTCCAAGCATCCAAGCATTCAAGCAATCTCGTTTTAGGATCAATCCATCAAGCATCTATCAAGCTTTCTTTAGTATTTCATAGTTTATAATCATGGCTATTTACAGTAGTTTATTTCTCATGAATTTTACTGTAGAATCATCTTAGTTGCATTATAGAATCATAATAGCTTAATTCTCATTCTCTAAGTGTCATTACAATAGTTTAATTAGCTTACAAATCTGAGAGCTAAGTAGATTAGAGCAATCTTTAGAGTTAGAGAGCAATAGGATAGATTTTTGAAGCTTTTTAATTTAAATTAGTTTAAATTCATTAAGTTTTAGATGCAATATCTTATTTAGAAGCGTAGATGCATAGTTTAGATTGTTTTCCCCATTCTACCACTTACAGATTGGCACCCACCATGGGGCCTAACCCCCTATTTTGCTAAATTTTTGAAAATTATGTCCTACAGGTATCAGCGTGAAAGTTTTCATGGGATCGTGAGTTTTTGTAGCGCGCCGAGTTACTGTTTCAGCGCGCCAGGTTATTGTTACAGTGCGCCAGGTCACTATTCCAGCACGCCACGTCACTGTTCCAGCGCACCGGGCTTATACTTCAGTGCGTTGAGTCACTGTTTTAGCGCGCCACTTCATCATCTTCAAAATCATTTCTTTTTATCTGGATCCGACGCGTCCGCGGCTAGATTCCATTTTTGTCTATTTTCTTGGTTAAAATTTACCAATCCTAGGATAGAAATGGTTAAAACTTATCAATCCTAGGATAGAAATGGATAAAAATTGATCAATCCTAGGATAGAAACATAATATTTATTTTGTGGTTTAAAATTGAACATCATGCTTATTATGGAGCAATATCTCCATATAGAGTAAATCACTTGTCTTTTGGGTTTTAAAAAAAGAACAATATCTTTGTTGTGATTGGGTGATAGGTTTATGCTCTCCCCTTAACTAGGTGCATCATAATACCAGACTCACCATTACTTTATGCATTTTAAAGCTTTCTTAAAACCTTTAGACAGGCCTGCCATAGTGGGAAAAAGTACTCACACTACGGGAATGACCTGAGTGGGGACAGCCAAAAGCCATGGCATTCCAACCCACTTTAAAATTTATGTGAATTTGGGGAAACCCTCTTTCAACGGAAGTGCACAGGATAACCATCCCCAAAATCTTTGTTTTAAAGATTGGGAGGTCTCTCGAGGGAGTTTATCCATTTGCCACTCCAAACGGAAACCCTATCTAAGAACCTAGAAATAGAAGCACGCCTGTCAGTTTCTAAACATTGTAATACTCGGTGGTGCAGGGGCGGGGAAGAATCTACCCTCAAGCACTCACCATATAATTGCCAAGGACTGTTTGCTCAGGGGATCTGGTATCCACTTTCGTCACTTTGAGTACGCACCTGGAAAAGACAAAAACACGGGCGCCCTCTAGGGGGTGACATGGCTATGTGAGTCGATGCAATTCCAAGCTGTGGGCCGTTCGAGTATATAACGATGACCTTTTGTCTCTAGGAGTGAGTCTATCTGAAGTGTTTTATCTTGTTATCAAACTAGTGAAAATCAGGAAGAATCATTAATTCTTGAGAACATACACTATTTGTTTAGATTCTAGGGTTTTTAAGGACAACCATCCTATTCTTGCTTGCTGTGTTTTCTCTCATTTAATTCAGATAAGATCATCACAAGAAAATCTTCAAAATCAAAACATTTGTGGAATTATCATGATTCGAGATTGGGTATCCACCAAGTTTGTCAAGAAATCTCTTGTCAAACGAATCAGAAAACCAAAGAAAACACTTGCATACAAACAACTTCTAAGAAAGCAACGATTTCTATATCAAAGCAGGAAAGTTCTACTCCAACATAGGACTTTTATTCATAGGTATCACGATTTCTCTAGAGGTTATACGAACAATTATGCTGTATCTCCCTTAGATTCACAAGCATTTTATCAAAGAAGAGCTCTTAGGCAACACCACAATCACAGTCAAAGAATTCGTCCAGAATACATTCCACAACCAGCCATACAATATGATACTAAACCAAGTGAGTTTCACAGAATAAGATAGTTTCTATCTTAGCACCTCATGGTTTTGTTTTAGCACGTCAAGTCTCTGTTCCAGTGCATAGCTCCTTTGTTTTAGTGCACACAGTCTATGTTTTAGCGCTTTCGGTCACTATTCCAGCGCATAGCTCCTCTGTTTCAACGCGTACAGTCTCTGTTTTAGCACTTTCAGTCACTGTTCCAGCACGTAGCTCCTCTGTTTCAGCACGTACAGTCTCTATTTTAGCACTTCTGGTCACTGTTCCAGCACGTAGCTCCTCTGTTTCAGCGTGTAGAGTCTCTGTTTTAGTGCTTTCAGTTTCTATTTTAGCGCGTAGTCTCTCTATTCCAGCGCGCCGAGTCTATGTTCCAGCGCGTAGCTCCTCTGTTTTAGTGCACCATAAAGTCAGAAATATAGAGAGTTAATAGGACATTTTGTTAGTTTACCCATATCGATAACAAGGTTTTCATCAGTCCAGAACTTTTTTTCCACAGTCCAGAACACTTAGGTCACACAAAAGGAAAGCTTTACTCCTACACCTAGATCTTGAAACATCTCGCATAGTGTCATTATCACCAAATCTAAGATTTTCTGTCAAAGTTTCCCTATCAAGGATTTTATCATCCTTCCATCACGAAACTAGATAAGACTAAATCAGATTTTAAATCAACAACCTTGACACTTACCCAATCAAAAATCCAAGATCAAAAGTCTAGAGTAAAACTTTAAACGTTTGTATGCCTATTTTCACACAAGCAGCATATCAAAAAGAACAACAAGAAGAAAATGAAAAAATAGTAGCCATGGCTGAAGAAAACCCTTGGGGACGATATAGCAACACTGATCCTCTCACTAACTCACATGAGAAAGAAATAACTGCAGAGGAAATCGAAAAGGTTCAACAAGACCCTCATTTCCATAAATTTATGGAAAAGATGCTAGAGCAAGATATGGAAAAGTATCTTCTATTATTAGCTGACAAAAGTGCTAAGCTTCCTAAAGACTTTGATGTCAATCAAATCAAGGAAACAACCACACCTAACTCCACTAGTATAGAAAATCCAAATCAAATAGATGCTTTGACAAAACAAATCCAACAATTACAATTGCAGTTCCAAAATATCCAACAAGGGCCAACAAAAAGATATTCCTTACAGGACATTTGCCCTTATCCATTTGACTCAAGCATTAACATGATACCATTTCCAAGGTATTGTGAGTACCCAACATACAACAAATACAATGGGAGAACCGATCCATTTGATCACGTACGGGAATTTCGAGCCATGAGCATAGAGTTCGCACACGAGGACTCTTACCTACTACGACTATTTCCAAGAAGCTTAGGAAACACTTGCATGAAGTGGTTTTCTAAATTGGAACCTGGGATTCAATCCTTTAAAGAACTAATCAATAGGTTCATAACACACTTCTGATTCAACATCCAACATGGGGTAACCTTAAAAGAACTTTACAACACCAAACAAGCAAAGGGTGAAAAGTTTCTTTCCTTTCTCCAATGATGGAGAAGGCTATTTGCTAAATACCCTAGAACTATTCCTGAAGAGGAGAAGATAGAGATGTTCATTGATAACTTAGTGGATGACATGAATTATAGATTAGACTTACAATGTCCATCTACATTTGAACAAGTTATCGAAAAGGGGCTCAAAATCGAAGAGGCTCTCATCAAAAGAGGAACAATCAAACACTTCATTGAAGGTTCAAGCAATAACAATTCCTCTAACAACAATAATGAAAGGCCAAGATTTTGGTAAAAGAACAAGAATACTGATACCATGACCGATACACACGCACCTAAACCAGTATTCACCTTGACACCAACCACTACAAACAAACAAAACAATGGTTTTAATGTCAAACAAAGTAGTGATCAAGGAAATACTCAAAATAGTGGAGAAACAAAAACCCAATCATTCCAACGACCCTCCAATAAACGAAAATTCACACCATTAGGGCAATCATTGGAATCGGTCCTCAAAGAACTTTTAGATGAAAAACTCATTCAAGTACAAGAGGCTAGAAATTGGGACCCTCAAGTCAAACCATCATGGTGGAATGACTTACATTACTGTCACTACCATCAAAATAAAGGCCACATGACTGAAAATTGTTGGCAATTAAAACATGCGGTACAAGACCTCATAGATCAAAAGAAAGTATTTGTAGAGGAACACCAAACAAACAAAGATCATACGACGTTCAAAAATCCTCTACCCAATTATCAAAAGGGAGAATCCTCTTCCGCAAACACCAAAGGCAAGAATGTTGGTTATGTTTATGACACAACAATCCTTTGTTTTTCTGCCGCCAAGGAGGATGAGGAGTTATGCAATCAAATCAATTGGAACAATGACATTACATCTACTAATTTGGTACAACATATGGACAAATCTGAAAACCAAATTAACGTCATCACACTCAAAGGGAAACAAGAGTACCAACCAGTAAATGCCACAACAAGGGCACAATCCAAAGTTATATTGAAAGGAGCATCAATATCATCCCCATCTGTGGATCCTCCCTCTAATCAATATAATCTCATCGATCAATTGTAGAAAATACCGGCACAAATATCCATCTTGGAACTTTTAAAAATTTCCCCATCACACAAAGAGGTTCTTGAACAAGCTCTTGTATCAACCACGGTACCTAACAATTTGGATGTGTGTCAGTTCCAAGCTATGGTGGGACATCTATCTACACCTCATTGCCTTTCATTTTCTGAACATGATGATGTGTCACTCACCCATCCACATAATTCCGCTCTTCACATTGAAGTCCTCATCCATAAACACCGTGTAAAGCGTGTCCTGATAGATGGAGGGGCTGGTTTAAATATTTGTACCTTAAAGTTGATTCGTGCACTAGGATACTCAGATGAAGCCATCGATACAAGAAGAAAAATCACAATCAAAGCATATGATGAGGAAGAAAGATCCTCTAAAGGATTGATCATATTACCCATTCAAGTGGGACCTATTGTCCAAAAGGTGGTTTGCCAAGTCTTAGATAGGGAACTGACATACAACATACTATTGGGACGCCCTTGGATTCATGATATGCAAGCAGTACCTTCCACCTATCATCAATGCCTAAAATTTCCCGTCAATGGACAGGAGGTAACAATCACAGCAGACTATAATGACACCCAAGCTTGTCATGCATTGAAGACATCTCAGGATACATTCATACCTCACAATAGAGAATTCAGCACATCAGATGGTGAGCAACAATAGAACTTTATATCAAAGTGGCTTCCAAAACAACAAAAATCACAAGAGATAAGGGTGGCACAATCTAACCCTTCAAATGTCGAAGAACAATTGGCTCCACTCTCACATCAATTCACTAAGGAATTGCAGATAAGTGACAAAGGAATAAGTGAATATGGTGTTGGAAACTCATTTCATATATCACAAATGTTACCCTCCTTACAAACATATGGACAGCCATCTACAAACACCCACAATTCAGAACAATCTACAATAGCATTAGATGGCAGATTTGTAAAAGCTGGGAGCTTAGATGAAGAATCAGAAAACAAGGCCATACTAAATTGGCTTTATAAGGATGAGGAAGCTTCCACTACCACAAGTAACATCATAGAGACAAATCAATATGGAAAAGGAAAAACTATTATGGAGAAGATGGGATATTCAGGACAGGGACCTCTTGGATTAAAGAAACAAGGCATAACAGAACCAATCCAGCCTCTTGCACTCCAACATAAGGATAAAACGGGACTAGGATATGTAGTAGAACAAGGATCTCTTAATCAAGGGAAACAAAGTGTAACAGAACCAATCCAAGTCCTCGCAATTCAGCAAAATGGCAGAGCTGGGCTAGGATACACAGAAAAAGCAAGAGCCGATATCACCAATAAAACTATGGAGCATATTCTTCAAATAAGAGATAACTCTGAAACAGATTCAAATGAGTATGAGTGGGACAACTTATCAGATGTTTCCTATGAAGATATTTAGATTGACATTATCAAAAAGTATACCCCCAAACTCGAGGAGGGTCAAAGCTCAAGCTTTAATCCTATTGTCTTTGAAACACAAAATTTTGATGACTCAAGTGAAGATGAACGGACATCAATTGAGATAAATGATGTGGAAGAAAATACCTTTGTAGGCCTCGACATAACCACTAACAATCTAGACAACATTTATGTTCGAGCTTTCACAGTCGCTGACCTCAACCCATCTAATGATTCATTGCCTTTACTGCATCCCGAGCTTATTGAATGGGAACCCCAACACCCTATTGATCTCCCTATTTTTGACAATGATTTTGCCATTATCAACTACCTTTGCTGTGAGGAATCCGATACTTGTTCTACCAATACTTCTTTTAATGATGCTTTTAGGCAGGAGAATGCCAAGCCTTCCAGTTGCAAAAATATGAAAATCAATAATGGATCTAATGGTGAAAACCATTCTATGGTAGTATTAGATCCTAAAATAGTAAAAACAAAGAACGCATCCAATGGTGAAAACCTCATTGAGGCACCAAAGGATGGAAGGTTTGACATCCTCCCACAACATTACCATGAAAGATCATCAGTGTTGATAGAACCCACACAGTCTATTAATATTGGCACAACAGAGACAACAAGAATACTACACCTGGCTGCATCCATGACAAATATAGAAAAGCTAGATTTTATCAAATTATTTGAAGAACGATGCATCAATTTTGCTTGGTCATACTCTGACATGCTAGGCTTAGACACAGATCTCATTATGCATCACTTATCCTTACCAGCTGGCACTAAACCAGTAAAACAAAAGCTTAGAAAAATACATCCACATGTTGCATTATTAGTCAAAAAGGATTTGAAGAAACTACTAGATGCTAGGTTTATCAGATCTATTGATTATGCAGAATGGATATCCAACATTGTACCTGTTTCAAAGCCAGATAACACCATTAGAATATGTAGAGATTTCTGGGACTTAAATAAAGCATGTCCAAAGGATGATTTTCCTTTGCCAAACATAGACATGATTGTAGATCTAACAGCTGGCCATCAAATGTTATCACTCATGGATGGATTTTTAGGATACAATCAAATCAAGATAGCTCCTGAAGACCAAGAAAAGATAGCATTTACATGTCCATGGGGCACCTTTTGCTGGAACGTCATGCCTTTTGGGTTAAAGAATGCAGGAGCTACATACCAGCGAGCTATGACAACAATCTTCCACGACATGATGCACACCTTCATGGAGGACTATGTGGACGATATCTTATCCAAATCTTACACCAGAGAAGGACATCTAGAGATACTAGCCAAAATATTTGACAGGTTGGAAAAATTCAAAGTCAGATTGAATCCTAAGAAATGTGCCTTTGGAGTAACATCAGCAAAACTCCTGGGATACATAGTTTCTACAAAAGGCATTGAAGTAGATCTAGCAAAAGTTAAAGCCATTATGGAAATGCCACCTCCTAACAATATCAGTACATTAAGATCTCTACAAGGCCGACTATAGTCCATTAGAAGATTCATCTCTCAATTAGCAGATCGGTGTCATCCATTCAACCATCTTTTGCATAAAAATGTGTCTTTTAAATGGGATGAATAGTGTGAGAATACTTTCAACCAAATCAAGCATTATTTGATGACACCACCAATCTTGGTACCACCCAGTGAAGACAAGCCATTGTTGCTATATATCGCAACAACAGATATTTCTTTAGGAGCCTTGCTAGCACAAGAGGATAAAGAAGGAAAGGAACAGGCTATATACTATATCAGCAGGACACTCAATGGACATGAAGTAAACTACACCTTCATTGAAAAATCATGCTTAGCAGTAGTATTTGCAACACAAAAATTGTGACACTATATGCTCACTCACACTATCAAGCTTGTTGCAAAAATTGATCCTCTCAAGTATTTACTGAGCAAAGCAGCTTTAACGGGAAGGTTGGCAAAGTGGGTCATGCTCCTCAGTGAGTTTGACATTTAGTATGTTGAAAGGTGAGCTATCAAAGGACAAGTCATCGCCGACCAATTAGCAGAAGCTCCATTATCAGACAGTCATCCTATGACCATGGAATTTCCTGATGCAGATATCCTCAACATTACAACACAGCCATGGCAACTCTACTTCGATGGATCCTACACACAACATGGATCAGGGGCAGGAATTTTATTTGTCACACCTCTTGGGCACACCATTCCATGATCTTACAGGCTTACCTTCCGTTGCACTAACAATGTGGCTGAATATGAAGCTTTGATCCTTGGAATTAAAATGGCTATTGACTGGAAAATCACAGAACTACAAGTGTATGGAGACTCCCAGTTAATCATCTATCAAGTCAACAATGATTACCAAACTAAGGATGACACACTGATTTTATACAAGAGGCTGGTAGATGACCTAAGAAAATACTTCATAGAAATCAAATTTGAGCAGATACCAAGATCAGAGAACAAAGCAGCAGATGCCATGGCCACAATAGCATCTCTTCTACAAATGCCTGAAACACAAGATCGTTATCGATTTATTGTAGAACAAGTATCAAATCCTGCATACGCAAATCCCAAATCCCAAACCATAAGCCTTTTGGATAGTGCCCAATCTTCCATTTATGGAGACATTTATACTTATCTAAAGGATAATATCTTACCGCCAGATCTTTCTCGCAACCAAAAGCACAACTTCATACGCCAATCCGCCAAACATACCATTATTGCTGACACCCTTTACCGTCGAGGCCTAGATGGTACTCTTTTACGTTGTTTAGAACATAATGAATCCGCTTCAGCTTTACATGAGGTCCATGAAGGAATTTGTGGTACACATTCAAGTGGATTATCCTTAGCCAAGAAACTCCTTCGTTTGGGGTATTACTGGCCACACATGGAACAAGAATCTTATCAGTTTGTCAAAAGATGTCCAAAGTGCCAGATCCATGGCAATCTTATACATGCACCGGCACAGGAGCTACATCCATTTGCAACTACATGGCCTTTCTGTCAGTGGGGATTAGACCTGGTAGGGAAAATTAACCCATCTTCATCTAATGGACACAAGTTCATTATCACAGCAACGAAATATTTTACAAAATGGGTGGAGGCAGTTCCCTTAACCACAATCACTGGGAAGCAAATATCATCTTTCATACTTAATTATCTCATTTGTAGATATGGGATACCCCAGTCAATCATCACAGATAATGGCAGGCCTTTCAAGAACCAAGACGTTCAAGAACTATGTGAAAAGTTTCACATCCAACATCGCTTTTCAACCCCGTATTACCCTCAAGGTAATGGACAGGCAGAAGCTTCCAACAAAACAATCCTAAAGATTCTCAAAAAGACTGTGAATGAGGTAGGGCGTGATTGGCACGTTCAGCTTAACCCTGCTCTTTGGGCTTACAGGACTAGCATCAGAACACCAACAGGAGCTACACCATATGCTCTTGTCTATGGATCAGAAGCAATATTACCTATTGAGGTAGAAATTCCATCCCTTCGAGTTTCACTAAAGGGACTCATTTCAGATGAAGATTATAGGATCTCTAGACTCCAAGAATTAGAGCTACTTGATGAACATCGACAACAAGCTGTCAATCATTTGACAGCCTATCAACAAAGGATGTCTAGGAACTATAATCAGAGGGTTAAGCCTAGAGTCTTCCAGATCGGAGACTTGGTCCTATGGGAAAACCCTAGAAATCAAGCAGACAGAGAAAAGAAGGGAAAGTTTGAACCTAACTGGATAGGACCTTATGTCATCATATCAGTCTATGGATCAGGAGCATACCGGCTATCTACACCAGAAGGAGACATGTTGGAGGAGCCCATGAACAACATTCATCTCAGGCGATTCTACACTTGAGGATATCTAGTGCACGGTCAATAAAGTTGTCTTGATGAAAACCTGGCAAACAGGCGTCATGATAACAGAAAAGAGAGAAAAATAAAAATATATATATAAAAATAAAAATACAAAAGAAAAGGAAAGAGGACACAATAAAAACAAGTGATGAAAACCTGGCAAACAGGCGTTACTTGTGATTTTCACCAAACTCCTCTATCTATTTGGTACAGTGTTGTTACGATTGTTTCCTTTCATATCATTTCCATCTATCATTTGGGATAATCATTATCACTATCCATATCATAGCAGAGATACCATGTTTTACCCTGGCTTGGGGGCAACATCCTCGTGTTATCTGGTACAAATAGACTTTCAGCTTACGCGGAAAGGCAGTCAAACATGACAACATCAAGTGGCAATACATCAAAATCCAAAAACATCAGAAAATCAAAAATCCAAAAACATCAGAAAATCAAAATCATCAAAAACATCAGAAAATCAAAAAAACATAAAAATCAAAATCCAAAAACATCAGAAAAATCAAAATCCAAAAACATCATAAAAATCCAAAAACACAAAACATCATGAAAATAAAATCCAAAACATCGAAAATCAAAAATCCAAAACATCGTAAAATCAAAAATCCAAAAACATCGAAAAATCAAAAATCCAAAACATCGAAAATCAAAAAATCCAAAACATCATAAAAATCAAAATCCAAAACATCGAAAATCAAAAATCCAAAACATCGAAATCAAAACACAAAATAGAGTCCAGATCCACAAAGTGGAGTCTATATCGGCCGAATCCACTGGTCTCGCGTATAACGTAGGGCAAGACTAATCTTTGATCAGTCCCCGAGACCCCTAGGATAGGTCTTTTAGGTTACATCATTTGGTCAAACATCTAGGAATATCATGCACACATCAGCACACACATCCCAAACACTGATGATCTAATCTGAATAATGATTTGAAAATACATTAAGTAGAATTTGAATTGTTGTGTTTTTCATTTTATCATTTGCTTATCATTTCTTTGGAGCTACTCGATGATGTATTGAACTAGAGAAGTAAGGAAGAAGAATGATACCTTTTCTTTGTTTACTGTTTGTGAGTTAGTCATTATTATTTTGTGAATTGTCGCAGGAAGTGCTCTACCAAGTATCATGGATGACATTCCAATTCACTTAAGAAAATGATTAATTCTTGTTTTTTTACGCAAGAAATGCTCAGGTCATCATTGGTCTATCTTATACCATGATGTTTGTGTTCACTTGCAATATCAAAATCATGAAATAAATACTCAGGTCATCATTGGTCTATCTCATATCATTGATGCTTGTATTAACTTTCATTATTTTAAAATAAAGCTCAGTGATGATACAAAGCAGAATAAAATGATTATTGAAATGACACTTAGGTTTGCATTGATAAAACAGGCATTTGCATGGTTAACATAGATTGCATTCATAATAGTACATCTGCAGAGTACTGGTGGCACAAGTTACAATGATTCATTCACAAACGATGTTATCTTTTCTTATTAAAGATTGAGTATACTTGACACATACAATTTTCATAATGGCATGCATATAAAAATCATTTCTTCATCTCATCATAAATTTCACAATAAACATCTCATTTCGTGGCATCATACACACGTTATGTTACATCATACATTTACATCTCATCACATTGTCATTATCATATAATTGCAAAATCATCATTCATTGCATACATATAGAGGACATCATATTCATCCATACATCATTCATTTTCATTTATACATCATTATATTTTACATTTTACATTTACATACATCATTCATATTCATTTGTATACATCATTATATTTTACATTTTACATTTACATACATCATTCATATTCATTTGTATACATCATTCACATTTATACATCATTCATATTAATTTATATACATCATTCACATTCATACACCATTTATATACATCATTCACATTTATACATCATTCATATTCATTTAAATACATCATTCACATTCATATACCATTCATTTATATACATCATTTTTACATCATACACACGTTATGTTACATCATACATTTACATCTCATCACATTGTCATTATCATATAGTTGCAAAATCATCATTCATTGCATACATATAGAGGACATCATATTCATCCATACATCATTCATTTTCATTTATACATCATTATATTTTACATTTTACATTTACATACATCATTCACATTCATACACCATTCATATACATCATTCATATTCATTTATACATCATTCATATTCATTTATATACATCATTCATTTTCATTTATACATCATTCATTTATATATCATTTTTACATCATTCATTTCACATTTTCATTATACACCATTTACATTTCATTCATACATCATTCATTTACATTTCATCATCTCATTAAGAAAATAAATACATCATCAATATCATATCACATCATCATTAATGCATCCATACAGGCTAGTAAAATAAATCATCATAAAACATAAAACCTAAAATGCATCCATCACATTTAGAAACATCATAAAATCAATGCATCCATCACATAAATCATATAGAACATATCATGGATCAATCGAACCGCTGCACATATATATCTCATCAAATGTCAAGTATACAATGAAGTTTGAAAAGGATAAAAATAACATCATGTCAAAAATGGTTGTATATGTCTCTCAAAGGGTACACAAATAATATCAAGTAGTACTCCCACCAGAAGGAGCAGGTCTCGCACCAGTATCAGTACCACCACCAGATGTCCCAAGATCTCTCGGACCTCTCGGAAGCGGTTGTGTCACACCTCTGCTCACTGTCCTCGAATGAGTCCTCTCTGAACGAGACTGAGCATAACTGACTCTCTGCTCTGGGGGGCAAAGCTCATGGTAGCGGCTCCTGTAAAACTCAATCTCGGCACCTGATTGCATGGCCTCTCGCATGTAATCCGCCACAGATGTCCCATCTGCCACTCTCTGCAATCTCTCTGCAGTAGCCTGTGCTGTCTCTGTTGTCTGTCTAATAATGTCTCGCTCGGCAGTCAAGGCTGTGATCTGTGCCTCAGCAGTGGTCAACTGTGCTCGTACACCTGTCAACTGAGCCTGTGCGGTCGCTGCTACCTGTAGAGCCTCATCTCTCTCACCAATCAGAGAGGTAATCTATGTCTGTGCAATAGCTAGCTGTGCCTACATCTGAGCCTGTGTCTGTGCTACTAAGTCCTGCACCTGTGCTAGCTGTCCCTATAAAGTCTGAACTTGCACCTGTAGACCCGCAACCTCTGATGGATCTGCCGACGAGGAAGCAACAACCTGCCTCTTACGAGGCGCACTGGAAGATGGCTCTGAAGTAACTGCTATGCCCGACCTCCTCCCATCCCCGTCATCATCATCGCTGCTATCCTCGCTACTATCGGAACTCTCATCACTGTCAGTCTCCGAGCTGCTCTCCACATCCACATCCATGTCTACATCCTCTCTCCCCCGTCTTTGACCAACCTGAACACCCCCTGCTGGTGCTACTGCTGGTGCTGGTGCTGCTGCTGCTGGTGCTGCCGCTGGTGCGGGTACTGGCTCATCCGGAATAGTGATACGTGGAGGAGGGTGCAGAGCCAGATACTCTCCGTACTCGGGAGTAATGGGTGCCTCGACAATGTCCCATCGGACATCCCATGCTGATGGCTGTAGAGCACGGTAACCCGCAACAAGTGCCCCGTAAGGAAAACTGGGACCCCAATCACTGACATCTATCCGACGTCGTCCATAATGGGCTACACCCTGTGGCATACACTGCACAATGCCATACTGTCTGTACACACGACGAAACAAAAATCGCTCCAAGACCCTGGGGCTCTTCCCGATCAAATACATCGAATCAGACAAGAACCCCAACTCAATATCATCATCGTCCCAGTCATCATAGTCTAAGTACGGACGCCAGGTCACTGCCTCTACATCATCAATAATCCACCTCCAATACTCAAGCTTACCCATCATATGCTGGGTAGGCCTGCCTCTATATCGAAACACATAAGGCCTCGTCGCTGGTCTGGCTAACACTGGCACGGGACGCATAACAGCAATATGCTCCCATGCCCATACCTAAAGAAGTGTAGCCCCTGCCGATAAACTGCTGCCGCCAAGGTACACAATCCAATGTAAATCATGATACAACTGGGCAAGCATACACATGCCCCAAGCATATCTCGTCCTATGGGCCACCAGACCCTCTAACACCCGACCCCATCCAAGAGATAGACCTTTTGACCTCTTATCAAGACAAAGGAATCCACCAATAAATCCGGCAAAAACTGAAGGAAGCGGAGCATATGACTCATACATATCTATCCATGGAATCCACTCTCCTGCAACGTGGGGATCCTGAAAGACTCTCTGCATAGTCTCTACCCCACCAACCTCCTCTGAATCATGTACCACAATCTCTCCAACGAAAGGAATGCGAAGAATACGCCATACATCCTCCGACGTCACAGTCATCTCGCCAGTAGGTAAGTGAAAGGTGTTGTGGTCACTATGCCACCGCTCTGCTAAAGCTGTCAACAGACCCCTATTAAGTCTAATATGGGGCATATCCAATAATGCCGCTAAGCCACAATCCGTAATATGCTGTCTCTCGTCTGGCGTAAGTCGCGATATCATATCAAAAGGCCAGGGGAACTGCTCTTGCACCTGGATAACATCTAAATGCTCCTGTTATCAAACAAACAAGACATTTTAATCAAAATATCAAAAGATCATCAAATTTTCAAAAATTGTGCTTTTACCTATCAACCTAGCAAATTATCAAGGAACCCTCATCTATCAATCAGGTTTAATCCTTTGGAAAGGTTAATTATTCCTCGCCTATCATGAGGGTAATTATTATCAATCAATAGATCTCGCTCATCATGAGATCATTTCCCATATATTTTAGTCGAGATCAAACTAAAATAGATGGAATCAAAAACAAATCGACGAAAACCAAAGTGCACAATTTTTCATCAATCTCTACCTAAAAACACTAAAATGTCTGGCGCGCTACAAAATCCTCTGTACGCGCTACAAAAACATCCCAGCGCGCTAAAACTTCTGACGCGCTATAAAATCCTACAGACGCGCTGCAAATTTGACCCTGCGCGCTAAAACTTCTGACGCGCTACAAAACTTACCGAACGAACTACACAATTGACCTAACGCGCTAAAACTATGGCGTGTTATAACAGAGCATGGACGCGCTAAACCGTGTTCACCGCGCGCTAAAACACTAAAACACGTGCAAAAACACATCAAAAATATGGGCGCAAATTACGAGGACGAGTTGGGGTACATACCGGAGGTCCATAGTCGGCCGGACGCTGGTGACGGGGCACACGCTCGAGTCGGTGGGTGTAGTATGGGATCGGCATCCTGCACCTCCGCTCTGAGGGTCTCTATCACAAGATTGTAAAAGTCAAATGCACAAATGACTTTTGTGAATGACCTTTTGAGTATTTATAGGCTATTTTTGAGGGATTTTTATGGGATTTATTTATTTTTCCTTCTGAGGAATTAATTCTTATCAATCACGGGGCCGTTTTAACAATTTTGTCGGGAGATAAATTGTTTCTTCACCAATTCATCATCAATCATCATAAAAAATTCAAATTTTTTGAAAAATCATAAAAAATTCATCAATTTATTCTCCCCGTAAGCATATATCGCCATTACTAAATTCAACATCCGGGGCAAGTCTCGGGGCATGCTTTTAAAACCTTTCACACACACGGGCAAAATGGCAAATCATTCTTGTGCTAAATGCGAAACACATCACTTCAAAGAGGGGCAAAATGTAGACACCTAAAATGGTCTAGAGAATCTAATTGATCAATACCATTTATTTGATTAATTAATTCAATTCTACTTAGTAAATAAATAGAAATATTTATTTATATTAAGTTCATTTATTAATTTTCTATTTTCCTCCTAATTAAATGTCCAAACAAAATTAATACTTTGTTTTTATTTAATTATTATCATTAATATTTCTTCTATACTTTATCTATTAATTCTATCTAAATTAAATACCACAGCCACAATTTTAGGTGCCATTTAATTACCTCACATTTCTTCTAAATTAAATAAAAGATATTCTAAAAAATCTTTTTATTTAATTATCACTTCCGAATATTTTAATTTAATAAACAAACTCTATAGTTGATTTATTAAATTATTTATTCCTCTTTTGCTAAATTTAAATAAATTAAAAATATTTAAATTTATGCATAAATTTTACCACTATTCACTCACCAATAAAATTAGATTTTTAAAATCTAATTAATGCAACTTCCATTCACGGGAAGAGCTTCGGGGACAAATTTGCAGGAAGTCCTCTCAATCTTCTTCCATCAATCCTCCCTCTCATCTTGCCTGGTGTTTTCATGGGGAGGAACAATCCTCCATGATCAGCTCCATCTTCTCATCCCATGCCCTTCAATTCTCTAGATTGAATCTCAGCCTCTTGTCCTGTATCCCTATGCAAATGTGTTGCCGTGAAAGCTATAAATACAGCTCTTTGGCTATAGGAAATGGATCCTAACTTGTGCAATTTTACTCTGCAGGTTTTCCAAGCATCCAAGCATTCAAGCAATCTCATTTTAGGATCAATCCATCAAGCATCTAATCAAGCTTTCTTTAGTATTTCATAGTTTACAATTATGGTTGTTTACAGTAGTTTATTTCTCATGAATTTTACTGTAGAATCATCTTAGTTGCATTATAGAATCATAATAGCTTAATTCTCATTCTCTAAGTGTCATTACAATA